>VTGD01000124.1:0-142332 GCA_013406985.1 Calonectria crousiana | reverse complement strand
CCCCACCCCGGTCGGGTGCCCCACCCCCCCCCCCCCAGCAAAAGCAAAGTGACCTCGAGTGACATCAACGATTGAGGGAATCAAATGCCCTCATTTTACTATGTAATTATTTTTCAAATCGCAATGGATTCCCAACAGCCCTCCAATCAAGCCGTCAATGCGTATGACGATGATAGCTGTGGGTTCATTCCCGGGTTCTTAGTAACGCAGTTAAGGTCACAGGGTCAGCAGCTGCTGGGGGTTCTTCTTCTTGCAATAATGATCGTTGTTCTGTCTAAGCTAGCTAGCTGTGTGAGGGGTCAAATGTGGTGTTGTGGGCAGGTCACGTGACAAACATCTCTTCGGCCGGCTTGTTACGTAATCAGGTTTTCCTCCTCAAGCCGGTATGAATGTAATCCCTTAATTCAACGTCCCAACAATAGCTTTATCTCTCTTCATGAGATCCGCCGCGAGCGCCCTGAGGATAGCACCTACCGGCCAACAAAGGCACCAATCAACGAGCGCGGTCACAACTTCAATCCGGTCAGCGTGCCGGCCCGGGCCCCTAAAACAACAGCCTTGCCGCCAGACCCGCTATGACTATTCCAGGAATTTATCCCTATTTCCCTAGTTGAAAGATGGGTTGAATATACCAATAGCTGGGTTGGTCAGCTGGTTGAACAGCACTGTAGCCGTCATCGTCAACCGCGGTCACGGCTATTGGATTGGAAGCCAACCTCTGTTGCAGAAATCTATGTGTGGCTTGCTATCATGATTTATATGAGAACACATAGATTACCAAAGATCAAATACTATTGGAAGACTTTCCATATAGGGGAAGAAGGCTCTGACCATCTAATTACACGATGGATGCCTTACAATCGGTTCCAGCTCTTATCACGTGTCACAGGCTGAAGCCTGAAGTGGGGATACGGCTGTGCCGTATCCATCAAGGTTGGCGGAGAGTGAAACCCTTCTCTAGCTACCAGGGTAGCTAGAGCCCATCAAGGTTGTGGAAGCCTAGATATAAAGCCAGAAGGGCAGCCCTTCTGGCTTCCTTTCCTTCTCTCCTCTCTAGCTTTAGATAGACCAATACAGAGCACCCTTCAGGTTGAACAAACCCAGGACCAGCCCTTCACATCACGGCACCTATGTATATTTGACCGCACAACAATCCAGGTAGCTGCCGGCAATAGCTCTTACAGCCGAACCTTTAGCCAGGTCAATGACTGGTCTGAACACATACAACACACATCCACAGTTTTCTTCAAGCCGGGCACAAATGTTAGTGTGGATGAGTCTATGACCCGCTTCTTTGGAAGGTCAACAGAGACAACAACAGTCCCCAACAAACCTATTCCCACAGGCTTCAAAGAGTGGTCTGTAGCCCAAGGAGGCTATTTCCTTAGGTGGATTTGGCACAGGCCCGGCCGGAAATCCGGGCCCGTTGGGGTGACCCGGGTTAGGCCGGCCTACCGGCAACGGTCATCACAGCTACGGCGGCAGCGGCAGCAGCAGCAGCCCTCGTCAACCAAAGGGACAATTTACCTGAACCCTACCCAAAGCGTGGTTGTTGCCTTAGTAAATAAGCTGCCTAAAGCCATATATCATGTATTCATGGATAACCTTTTCTTCTCAGCTGACCTCTTTCGTCGGTTACGGCAACTAGGCCACGGGGCCACAGGTACAGCCTTGTCAAGCTCAAAAGAGCAGATAATACTGCTGCTGGCAGCCTCCAATTTAACAAGCTAGAGGCCTTTCCGACCCCTGATAATAAGGTCAATCAAATAGCGTGGAAAGACAATGCCCTTGTGTTATTCCTATCTACTTTCTTCAAAGGCAGTGAACGAATTGACCGTAAGCGAAAAAAGCCGACAGCCATAAAAACCGCAACACGGCCAATACAGGCATTTTTCAGCGATGAGGTTGTCAAGCTGATTTCTATTCCGTCTATTGCTAATGCCTATAACCATGAAATGAATGGTGTAGATAGGGGCGACCAAAGGCGTGCGTATTGGAGCCCTAGCCGCCGTGTTCGAAGAGGCGGTTGGAAGGTTCTTGCTTGGGACTTCCTATTGAAAATAGTCCTTGCAAATACTGATATTTTGCAACGGAAAGGGCAGCCAAACTGGAAGCCGTTCACAAAGCCGGAGGATTGGCGGGAATGCATTGTGAATAGCCTGACCTCCAGGTACGGACCTGCTGCTCAATCAAGGAAAAGGCTTCGGGCTGGAGACGAAATTACAGCTATTGCACAGCATAAACTTATCCACAAAGGAAAATCGGCATGCAAGGCTTGTCAGGGCTTCCGTCTAGGTCAGCCAAAGCGACAACGGCAGCCCCTAGCTGCGGTCAGCGGCAATAGGCGTCGGGCGCCGCAGTCACGATATCGCTGTGAATAGTGCGATGTAGCTCTATGTAGCGGGGGGAATTGCTGGGACATCTATCACCATATAATTTGTTAGGAAAACAATGTACCTTCGATTTTATGCACTATGGTTGGCTGCACACCCCGGGACCCGACCAGGGTGGAGTCTTACAGCACTCAAAGGGATAAAGGGCTGCTTTCAGCAGCCTTAGATAATTGAATAACAACACACATACAGCTCATAAAAAACGATAACAGAATGACACAGCTAAGGTCACAACAGAGTCAATAGCAGCTGCTTGGGGGTTGGGCACTAAATTCATTGATGCCTATCCTCCTCAACTAATAACTGACCCCTCTGTGAGGGGTTAAGGTGTTGCTGTTGTGGGGTGCGGTCACGTGATGGCAGCGGATTAACCATATCACCGCCTTCCGTGACTGCGGTCCTTGAGGCTCTTCAAGCCTCTCGGAATGTTATTCCTTCAAGTCGAACTCATGTTCCGACAAAATAATTAAAAAAAATAGTGTGAATAAGACAATCTTTAATATAAATTTAAATAAATGAATTTAAAAATCTAGAAAAATCCAATATATATATTAATTTTTAACTAGCTAAGTACTAAAAGTATAGCTATTTTAAGCTGTGGGTAAGTCCCGGGGTCAGGGATGACGCAGTTAAGGTCACAAATATAGCAGCTGCTGCCGTATGGTCTGTTGCTGTAACGGTCTGGTCCAAGTCTCACTACAGGGCAGTTCGGTTTGAGGGGATCCAACAATGTAAACCGCAGGGTTTATGTTGCAGGACGGATCAGGCACGTCGGGTTCGAGCAATACAAAAGATAACAGAAAAAGATGTTACGTCTGGTAATGGGTCAATTGGTCAAGCAAACAATTGAAGGTAACCAAGTTATATTGAAAGCTGAGTTGGATCCTAATGATCGCAACTCCTGTGTCTTATATGGAAGAAGAATCCCTTAGGGCTCTTATGGAGCCCAGGTCAATCTATCCTAAAGGCCGACGCTTTTCTGGGAGCGCGTCGCTCCTGGTGGAGCGTCGCTCCAAGCGGGGCAATATTCGACCTTCTATTAAGCAGCTCTTAGGCCTACTATTTCTAGCTTCTTATACTCGTTCCGAGAGCGTCTTACATGCGAACGCCCCTCTGTGTTGTTGGCCTGCTTGCTTCTTGCCTCAGAGGCGTGAGCTCATTTCGCAATTTGGATTTTTAAGGAATTTCTCAAAATCTTAATTTAAGGTGAAAATTGAAATGCGCCGCTCGCTTATCATATACGTTATTCTAGGCCCGCATTAACTGGCAACCTTGCTCTCTTTAGCTAGCAACCAAAGCTGTGGCGGACTGTGGCGGAGGGCCGATTCTCGGCCCCCCACACATTTCCACACACAACTCAAAGTGTCCGATCTTTTCAACTGTCTAAGTCACATTTTCACCCCAACCACTAAATGAGGCTATTATTACACAAGATCCCCATATTCATCATCATCATCTAAGAGGGCATTCATATCTGTTTCTTCCTCATGGGCCCGTTTATCGAATTTCCCCACACATTCCACTGGGATAAGCTCAATCAGCTCACCCGACACATCCGTATTTGACTGCTATAATAGGTGTTCATCAATTGAGGCTATTGGTGATGTGTCAGGCATAGTGATAACTGACATCTGTGATGTTGAGACATTAATACAGGTCCGGGCGCTATCAGGAATGTGCTGAACATCCTGATCACTGCCGGCACCGCCTTTAACACTCTCATCGTCAGTATCGTCATAGTCCTCAATTGAATGAACCACCCGTTGATAGTTCCGTTGCATTTTAGTGCCCGGCTCATAGGTATCGACCCTCTCAAGGAACTCGAGCCCTCTTGAGGTCACATTTGCTGCTGTTGACTGTGGTGTTAAGGCCTCTGTTAGAGCCGTTGACGGCGGCGGCGGCGGCGGCGGCTGTTTTTTCCGGCTCTCGCGTGCCTCAATTCGCTCGAGCTGTTCAACCAACTCGTGAGCCGAAGGGTCACGCCTTGTTGTTGTAGAACCGTTCCTTTTCTCAACTGCAACGGCCCCCTTAGGCCGGCCTTTTCCCCTAATAACAACAGGGTCAAAGGGGAAATGAGAGGACGAGTGGAGCGGCGGCTCTGTTCCTTCTGTGCCGCGCCTCCAACGCCAGTGAGGATCAATCTGTGATATATTTAACGGCACGCCGGCGGTGATATGCCTCCAAATATCATGACGGCAAGGCAGGCCAAATGAAGCCTTCAGGCGGCACGGGTTACACTCCTCCGATGGGGGCTTTTTGGGGTCCTTAGGAAGAGCTCTTTGCTCCTCTAAGAGGAGGTTTATTGCAACAGCCGATATATGATATCGTATATCAGCTAGGAACAGCTGCCGCGAGTCAATTCTGACTTTATTCATCCTCTGGAGAACCTCATTCCGAATGCGTGCTATTTAAAGCTTCCAGAAGAGCCTCAATTTAGTAAAAACACTCATTAGATCACCAGAGCTAGAGTAAAGTAGCTGTTTTATCCCGGCGTGAAGAGCCTCAACGTTAGAGGTTGTTGTGTGATCAAAGTGAATATGTTGATTTATCGCATATGTGACGATTTTATCCTTCCAGGGCCCAATCCACGTATCCAACACATATTTCACAGCACCCTGTGGATGAGTAGGCATTTCCTGGAATGCCTTTAATGCCTCATCATACTGCTGTTTAGTCTGACTATTCATGAGGGCATTCCAATCCTTCAGAAACTGCTGATGATGAGGATAACGGCGATATTCCCGTGATCCCGTTACCCGCTCGGCCTTAGGGAAGAATCTCTTGGTCTTAGCCAATACATTCATACTCACATGCCAACGGCAAAGAAGATGAGGGCATTGAGAAAAGAGGCTATTTCCATTGATAGCTCGTAGCAGGGCTAGGTCACGGTCTGTGACTGTAATCCGCGGCATCACAATATCGTTATCCCGAAGGTAGGTTGCAAGATGCATAACAGCCCAGTCGAAATCCTCCTTCTTCTCGCCGCTAAGGAAAACAGCAGCTATTTGGAAGATCTGCCGTAACGCTGTTGAACCGCATATATTTAATAGAGGCATATTGAATCGATTGGTCTTATATGTGGTATCGAATAGTATGACATCGGGATATTGGTGATGCAATTGAATTGTACTGCGAGGCACGATAAACAGGCTCGTTAGGCGGTTGTGTTCATCCCGGGCCTCACGGAAAAGGTATTCATCCGAGTCAAGTTGCTCATACAACCACTGGATAGGCGTTCTTCCTGCTAGTTCCTTAGCCCGGTGCTCGTTGAGGAGGTTATATATATCGTTTTTGGTGGTGCCTTGGATGAGGGGGTCGGGATCATCAAGGAGCTCGAGGAATATATCGATCGGTCGGGTGTTTCGGTTCCATTTTGCAATGATATCGTCAGCCCGGCTGATGAGGGCTTCCTTCCGATATCGTGAATATGACATCTCGGGCATCGGATAGTGGTTATGTGTGTTAGCATCCTTTCCGGCCACTGACTGGACCTTCCAATAGCTTTTCCGGCTGCCTAGCTTCCTAACCACCAGTCTGAAGAGACAGTTGGTCATTTGGCTACTGATTTTGCGCCTCTTTGATGGATGAATATCGGCCTCACAATGTGACTCGTTGACGCGGCCCTTATTACATCGAAGGATAATACGGGTTGGGTTGGAGGCGTTAGGCTTCTTCTGGTGGATGACAAGACTGAAGCCCACCTCTTTGGCGATGACATCAATAGCCTGTCGGGCCTCTTCAAAAGAGTCATATTGACATGCCTCAAGGACCTTGAAGTCATCGCTAACATAGGAAATATCCTTCGGGTGTAAGGTCGTCATTGCGGGCGGGGCGCGGTTGCGATAGCTTCAGCTGCAGGCCCCAAACTCAAGCATGAGGGGAAAAAGGGCCTAAGGGGGCTGTCAAGGGAGATCCTGCAGTTCGCTAGTTGACACGTAAAATTGGCTGTGACCGCCGAAACCGGAGATCTAGGGTGACGGGTGGAGTTCAGCCACAGCTTTGGTTGCTAGCTAAAGGGGAAGTGGTTGCCATTTAATGGGGGCGTTATTCTATTAGTAGGTCTCGCGTATTGCTCACCCAGAGTCATGCAGATCGCGCAACCAACACAGCAGCTCATCTAAGGCATCAACTATAGATGGGTGAGCAAAATACACATTTTCCTCCTAGTATGCGGGGACTTGTGTTTGGGGGGGATTGGATCGTTTCTACTGGCTGGTTCGGGGCTACTTACCCACACAGTCGGCCGACGAAGGATTCGAGCTGCTGGATGAGGAAGAGTATGTTGATCAGATGCCAAAATGCATAAATAAAGCTAAAATCCTTCTTATTTGACTTGGATTTCAAAAGAACCAACTCAAGCAACAGTATCAAGCTCAACATTCTCTGCAATGGCACTCAAGTCGATCATCTCTGGCATTGCGGCCCTCATGGCTACCACAGCCATGGCCAATGATGCAATTCCTTCTGGTGCCTTTGAGAGTAAGTAAATTTGCCCAGAAAACCAATCAAACTGAGATCTAGAGCATTTTACTCATTGTGATTTTGCCAGATGGCGGTCGCGACGCCGCTGTTGCCGCTGCTCCTATGTATCACTTCGGCCGCTCCTGGGATCGTAAACCCTGCTACCCTGAGGCGGCCGAGATCAACGGCGAGCAAGTCCAAGGCGTTGACTCCGATTTGTGCTTTTCTAGCCAAAATGGTGGCTGTGCCGACCCCGGCGAATGGAGGGGAGTCAACACCCCTGGCAACCCCTTCCCGGTGTACTACACTGTGAGGCAGTGTAATGATAACGAGTGGCGCGTTGCGTACAGCATCTATTTCAAAAAGGACTCGGGCCATAAGAATGACTGGGAGAACTCGATTGTCATCTGGAACGGAGATGGAAATGGCCAGTGGACTCGCTCTGGAACTCTGCTTGGGTGGCACAGCGGCTGGGATTACATCAAGTGGGACGAGATTCAGAACACTGTCAATGAGTATGCGAAACCTCTCCGAACTTCTTGAGCCTCTCCCGTCTAATTATTTCTTTAGCGATGATCTCCTCCTCCAAGGAGGCAGCAATCTCAACCATGCCAAGGTTTATCAAGGGTTCTACTACCATGCCACATTTTCGACGAGGAAGACATCTCTCAACACCTGCGCCAACACGCGCGACGAGTTCAGATCCTGGGATTGGTACTTCTTGCCTGGTGCTGACTGGCTCTATGATGGCGAGCTTATCAAGGACGGATGGGACTGGGGCAGCGCTGACACCAACCCTTCGTCTCTCCGCAATGATGCCCGATGGATCTGCAGCCGCTAAGGATAAACAGGAATCGGGGATGTTTGGGGGCTCTTCATTTGATTTGTAGCAACTTTTGCCGTGTATTTGCTTGGAATTTCTACTACTTGCTGTTGTGATGTGACCTGTACTCGTCTTCTTCTGTAGTCTGAGCAGTCAATTTAGTTTCCAAAATTAAAGAGAAAAAAGAATTGCGAACTGATTAACATTAAACTTTATGTAGTATTATAAGAATCATAAACCGGCATGTTTGGCTTCGTCATGTGGCTTAAACACTCTGCAAGGCGATTCAGCCTGTTCCATTTCCCGGAATTTCCTTTAAACGCTGCTGTAGTTGCGCCTGCTCTTCTTCGATCTGATTCAACTCCAACAATCGCTGCCTTCGAGCTTCGAGCTGAGCGTACTGATCTTCCAATGACGACCGTGTTTGGATACTTTCAGCATTGGTTGAAAAGGAGACGTCGGGGCTGGGGGTCAGCTCGCTGACTTTCTCCGACGTTTTCTCGAGTCCTGTGGTCGTTATAGAACCGCCCTCAAGCTCATTTTGAGTTTGGGAAAGTTCTCGAGGCGATTGCTGAATGGGACTGGGTGCGGGCTCTCCACCAGTATTTACCCTCTGCGCAGGCTGATTCTCAGTGTCCATTTCGAGTATCGCTGTCTCCGGCGGCAGCTCGAAAGTTTGCGGTTTATCCTTCCCGGATAATTCGGCCGCAGGGCTTTCTGAACATACATGCGACTGTTTTTCTGCATCCAATTCCATAATAGGCTGCCCAGTCGGTCGAACTTGAGCCGGCACCTCTACAGGCTGCGGCGAAGGTGTTGATCCTTGCATTTCGCTTGAAGAATTAGGATCCCTGGTCAACACCGCACCTTTTGGCTGCTCCAACTCTGCGATTGGTTGACCAGATGCATTTCCTAACCCTGCCGATTTCCCGCGCCTCCTACGCCACCAGCAAAACATGGCAAACAAGATGATGAGAATGGCAGAGACGCTCCCGGCGATGATGCCACCGAGAGCTCCTGACTTCAGGCCGTGTTTCTTTGAGCCGGCAGAATTTGACGTTGTTTTTGTTGTGGAAGAATCTTCGGATGCTCCAGTCGATGTAGCCAAGGATTCGCTTGCCTCTGTGAATTGTCTCAGAGCCGGACCAAGAGGATATACTGCGGTGTGACTTACCTGATCGCGTAACAGAGGACGTTGTCGTGCTTGTCAAGTCAGTGAATTCGGAGCTGCTTTCGGAAGATGATGCTGGCGCTTCAGCCGATCTTAGCCAAAGAACCGAAGTAGATGTGAGACTCTCGGGAAAACTCACTGGATTCTGAAGCAGAAGTTTCTTCCAACGAGGGCCTCTCAGTGGTCGCAGTGTGCTTCTCCGAGGACGTGGTGGGATCCTCAGAGGATGTCGCGGCTGGTCTTCTAGTCGTTGCAGGAGAAGGTTTGGGAGTAGTCTTGGGGGGCTCTGGCGTTGCAGTAGTGCTTGAACCTGTATCTGAGCCTGAATCTGAACCCGCATTTGAATTAGAGGTTGTGTATGACCACTGTGAACTATAGTTATAGTCTCCAGTATCGTTGTTCGTGATTTCGAAGGCGTAATCATCAGAAGGCATGTTATCATCGGGCGTCCAGGTAAAAGAACCACCGCTGGCGCTCGCTATCAAAGATCATCAGCTGGGGGTCAACAACTAATATTTCCAACGCAAGTAAGCTCACTGGTTAAGGTTTTGTAATTTGCGAGGTCTGTGGAGGGACCATTCTTTAGAACAATGGTGCAACCGCCTTCGCAGCCAGTAAAGGTTAGAGTGAAGGGTTCGTCGGCTTGAACATCCCAATTCTGGTTGGTAAATGCTGGTTTGGCGAGGACCCTGGCGACCAGCACCCACCCAGAGATCAAAGATTTTTTCATGTTAGCGCTTTGCAAGGCAAGTTATCGTGCAGGCTTGCGAATGCTAAGTTGTGATGCGCTGTATCCAGGGCAGCGGCACTGTCAGTGTCGCTGTGAGAAGCCCACCCACTTCTTGGCACCATAGGAAAAGAGATGAATAACTGGAAAGAATAAATCACGAAAGGGGAAAATGCGGACGGTAGATGTCATGAGAATTAAGCAAGAAATGAGGCGGGGGAAGAGATCCCATTGAGGTAAACGGGCAACGGTTGGGAATCAGGCTGGAGCAGCAGGCCGATAAAATGGACCGCACATGAGACTACTGACAGCCACAACTGCGCACATATCAAGCGTAGTGTCTCGACGCATCCTATTTGTGCATGTACGCTAGTTCACTATCCCAATTGGTGACTTTCCCCACGTATTCAGCCACATAATTTGAGAAAAAAGCAAGCTGGTAATTCTGGACTGCCTTGGAATGGTGTGCGTCGATCACATTAACTAATCAGCCCGCCCCCAGTTCAGCATAGTTTGTAACATAGCTGGCAAAGGTGTTGTGAGAAAGGAGTTAACGCGTAGGCAAATGCCGACCCAGGTTGCATTTGACATGATCCGTAGGTGGTGCTGAATTTCGAGTGTCCTGGTTCGATACATCACCACCAGTATGTGTAGTTGCATATCCTGCACGTGTTAGGCCACCTGCTATACCGTCATAGAATGGACGTGCACTACACATTGATGTCGCAGCCTTATTCCTTAATCAGGACTGCACGTAGTTCTAGTCATGGAATCTTGAATCTGCAATGAATACACTGAAAAAGACTCCGACTTTATAAAGACCGGCTACTGGGAAGCCTTTGAAACCTTGGGCACGATGTCTCTCAAGTCCACAAGCGAAGCTGCAGGCTTGCCCATAACTGTTTCTGTTCCGAGGACCGACAGCCTGCGTGACCCAACGCGATTGGGAAGCTTTATCCTCCAAGAATCATTGGAAATGCCTTAGCTTAGCTCGTTAGGCTTCCAAGCGAACAATTCCAATCTACTCACCCAGCAAACCCGACCGTCAAATGGAGGTTTTGTGCGTGGAATTACTTCTAGGAAGAGACTGGAACGGCAATGCTGTAAACCCAACGAGGCATATATTCACAACATGTTCTCCAACAGGCTACCAGAGTGCCTTGGCACAATAAACCCGAATAAAACGGCGGTATCAAATCTGGACTGTCCTTATCCCCCCTTGGATTGCAACAAGAGAATGATTAGGTTAATGCGCCTTAAACCCGGACTAGAATGGGACCCTGTTGGGTTCAGCATGTTTTTGGCGGATCTTGACTCGGTTGAATGTGAGCCGCACGAGTGCCTCTCTTACTGTTGGGGAACCCAGGATCGGACCCAGATTGTTTGGATTGAATCTCCTTCTGGAGGTCTGGGAAAATCATTTTTTGTTACACCAAACCTTGAAAAGGCTCCTCAGGATCTTCGGAAAACAAAACATCATCGCATACTCTGGGTCGATGCTATTTGCATCAACCAGAACGACAAAAAAGAGCTCGGGGTTCAAGTCTCGTATATGCGAGAAATTTATGCAAAATCGATTTCTGTTTGTATTTGGATTGGAGCCAGGACACCGGATCTGGATATTGCTTTGGAGATAATAAAGAATATATCCCAGGTGTTTGCGGGTGCTACTGGTATGCCGACTTCAAAGCCTATAAAGGAGTGGTTACCTTTAGATGGAAGCCAGTTGACCTATCACACACCGTAGATAGCTTCAATAGCCTAGCCTGACCAACGCGGTAACGACCAGATCAGCCCGACCGGCTCCAAGCTGCGTGCAGCCCAAATTCACATACAAATAACGACGACTTAGGTGATGAGACCATCTAACCGCTACTGGGCTTGCCGCAGCCGGCCTCAAAGACATTAGACTGGAATAAGGTTGATCGGACCGGGATAGAGTCAACGGACCGCACAACAGCTAGACTAGCAACAGCAGCTATAAGAGACCTAGATAGACCCTTCAATTGAGAGGATAAGAGCTTCCAAATGTAACCTTGTGGCCTCTATAGCTAGTGATATGACCTTTCTCGAGTCGTTGGATATTTCAGTCTCTTGCGAACACATGCCAGAATATTATTTGGCACAATTTTTCAATCTGCCATACTTCCGACGAGTATGGGTTCTTCAAGAGGTCTATGCTTCCAAGAAGCCTGCATTATATTACAATAGTACTGTAGTTGATTGAGGTTCTATCCTGCTTACCTCTCTATGACATGCCTCCAGAGCCCAGCAGTACCTAGCCCCTGTTCTTATGAAAGAAACAGAGGGGTTAAAATCATTCCTCCCTGATTTTTGGCTCAAACTCGCCACAAGCGCTCCAGATTCCTCAGAAAAAGGTCTCAGTCTCATCGATATCCTCCTTAGAAGTCGAGAGTTTGAGGCAACAGATCCAAGGGACAAGGTGTTTGCGCTGCTGGGACTGGTAAGTGATACTGCACACCAACCAAACTACACGTTGGGCACGATTGAGGCGTACTGCCAATTCAAAAGGAGTTTCATCATATAGAACTATTCTCTCGATATACTTTCCGGCGCGGGCACGTTCTCGGATCAGCGAGAACATCCCACAGCTCCATCATGGATGCCTTCATTCGATGTTGGGGTTCCAGTCATTCGGCTGCTCAGTTCCTGCGGACTTTACAACGCGAGCGGAAATAGTTGCGTGAACACTTGGCAGCTAACTGGCCCAGGTCGAACCCTAAGCTTAGATGGGTACTCTATTGATGCCGTGGCGGCTACTAACCCTAAATGTTTTTATGTCGACGCCAGTTTCAACATTACGTCTGACAGTAGAGTCAAGGCGGTCATTGAGACTTGGTACAATCTGATTGTCCCTTTTGGCAAGCTGCCAAACTGCCAATACCTGTCCAACAATGATCTCCTCTCATCTTACGTCGAGACCTTGTCTTGTGTTGGTTTTGCGAGTGGCATGGCTCAGCAGCCAAAATATCCCGTGGGAACCATCTTGCCCTCTCGAGACCACCCTTCGTTGTGGGCCAATTTCGCGGCATATTGGCGTTACCACGAGCCTGAATTTGGAAGCCTGCCAACTGAATGTTGAGATCATCTACAATCACTTTCGAACACAAAAGGCCATAGAGAATGGTTTGGTTTTATGGCTGGTAAGGCTTGCAAGGAGAGAAAATTCTTCGTCACCACCGGTGGTTACATGGGCCTGGGCCCTCGTCATATGAATGAAGGGGATGTCATAGTGATTTTGAGTGGTGGCAGGGTGTTGTATGTCCTGCGGCCAAGTAGGGGCCCAAGTCAAGGATTTTCTTTCGTCGGAGAATGCTATCTTCACGGACAGATGAATGGAGGCGAATTTGAGAAGAGGGCAGTGGAGGAACCTCCTGGTTTATTCCACATATTCTGAGGGGGGTTGTCAGCCCATAAGCTCGCCCAGATTCAGCAGAAGAAACACGGTCGCTGGTGCCATCCCAAAAGTGGAGTTTTCCATGCAAATCCCGAAACATGTCTAAATGGAGAATTCGCATGAATCATATCATAGCATCGTTGGTTTATATCCTAAAAGTCCAGTCCTATTTGATTTTCGACATGCCGACAATCAATATTCTATTGACTGTGATCATTTGACTTTGCAATTAGGAGCTGCGGATTGGTCTGATAACAGCTAGTGAAACTAACGGTGGGAATGGCGTTCTGGCTGAGCCCTAATGTCAGTATTTGCAAATATGGCCTAGTCATGAACGCCTCGGTCTGATCCCAACGAACAAAGAGTGGGGATGGGTTGCCGTTTGCCGTTGCAACCATGGCTTTGGGCGTTTTAAACCAGGTTGGGTTGCAAGCGAACAGTCTGGGTAATTTATTGGCTGGCCAGTCGGCTGATTTTTGTTGGTTTTGTGGATTCGTCCCGGTCACGAGTGATAGCAGGGGCTACAAAGAACCCCAACACGTTCCTGCATGATCCCCTCCTGTTCAGATACAGAAGCCCCCTCCGTCTTCTCCGCTCCGTCATCATTTCCAATTTCCCTCAGGTGCATTCCGAGTACCTGGATTTGTTTCCGGTCTGAACAGCTGCTGGACTCGCCGCCATGTCTGAGCAACCCCTGCCCGAATCGGAGGCTGCTGCCCCGGCTGCTGCCCCGGCCACCGCCCCGGCCACCGCTCCGGCTGCCACTCCGGCTGCCACGCCCGCGGTGCCCGAGGTGGGCGAGGGTCAGCTCCAACCCCCGGAGCACTGGACTCAGGAGGGGCTCGATGTGGGTGATTGTGTCTTTGGCTTCATTTGGGATTTGTGACAGGAATTTCTGGGTGGCAGCAGTGCTGATTGGTCATTCCGAACCAGGACGATGGCGACTCCGCGTTGGGCGACGATGCGGCCAGCTCGACGGCATCAATCTCGTCCAGCATTTTGGCTTACCGAACCATCAACGGGCGCACCTACCACAGCGACCGCGGAGATAAGACGCAGTACTGGTAAGCTGGCGCGCGAGCATGGGCGAATGGCAGAGGCTCAGTGAATTGACTTTGCACAGGGGCCCCAACGACGAGCGCCAGAATGAGACGCTGGACATTCAGTGAGTTCAGACCAAGCTACGGCGCTAGGACCGGGCCGTTGTGCACTGCTAACGGTGGCTTCTTTTTTTTTTTTTTTTGCCAGACACCACGTGTTCACGCTGGCGCAGGAAGGCAGGCTCCACTGGGCTCCCCTCTCAAAGGATATCAAGGTATTGAGATGAAGATGAAGCGGACATGGGTCAATGGCGGCTGACAAACGACACAATGTAGAAAGTAGTCGACGTTGGAACCGGCACAGGTGTTTGGGCCATGTAAGCCGGCTTAATTCTTCTTACTGGGAGCAAAACAGGCTAAATCGAGACAGCGATTTCGGCGACGAGTACCCCGACGCTGAGGTCATCGGCACCGACCTGTCCCCCAGCCAGCCGTCTTGGGTCCCTCCCAACGTGAAGTTGTAAGCATCGTCTCGCCAACGTTTTTTTTTTTTTTTTTCGTTCAGGTTGCGCAGCAGCTAATGCGCAGGCAGCGAGATTGACGACTTCAAGGAGGAGTGGACATTTGCCGAAAACTCGCTCGACTACGTGCACATGCGATGGCTCATCGGTTCCGTGACGGATTGGACCGCCCTGTTCAAGCAGGCCTACAGGGCCCTGAAGCCCGGCGGCTGGATCGAGTCGTTTGAGTGCAACGGCTTCTTCCAGTCCGACGACGGCACCGTCACCGAGGACACGGCCTCGGCCCAGTGGGGCCTCATCTTCCGCGAGGGCGCCAGGAAGCTGGGCTCGACCGCCTCCTTCACCGTTGTCCGCGACAAGCTGCAGCGCAAGTCGCTCGAGGAGGCTGGCTTCACCAACATCGAGGAGAAGCTCTTCAAGGTGAGATTTAACTTTGCTTTCTTTTTTCCCAAGCTACACTGGCAGCGGATGTTAATTTCAATGCTTTGCATTCGCAGCTCCCCACATCCGGTTGGCCCAAGGACGAGACCCTTCGCGAAGTTGGTCGCTTCACTCGAGCCGCCATTGAGAATGACCTTGAAGGCACCATCGGTTTCATGGCTGGCCAGGTCGGCTGGACCACCGAGCAAACAGCCGTGTACGCTGCTCACCTGCGCAAAGAGCTTCGCGCCGGCAAGGTTCACGCCTACTACTACTCTAACGCTGCCTGGGCCCAGAAGCCGCTCGAATCTTGATGCCATGACGAGATTTCTTTTTCGTGTCTTGGGAAAAATAGGAAAAAAAAAAACAAGCATGAGTTTCGAAACATGACCATGGAAACGAGTTGACTAGTGCTACTGCCAAGGTTAAGAATTCATTGAACTAGTTTTTTGTCTTCCAAATACACGCACGATACATAATAACTACACAAGTTGCCATTGCTGTGATGCGTATCTGCCCCTTGCTTACCACACCTCCCACTTTTGGCTACCCATTGCGCAAAGTCTATTGAATAACTCATCCCTGAACGGAACAGCGGTTATCAGTGTGGAATGGCCCTGATTGTCAATAATCTCCAGGCCGTCCATGATGGTGCTTCCCAGTGCCCACCCCGCAGCAAGCTTCGCCTTCGCGCCGTACCCGGAGCGCTTTTTCAACTCGGCAATGCTCGCTATGGGCACAACCCAAGCAGGCTGCAGCTCTTTCGGGAGCGCATCCAGCGTGTCCTCCTGAAGAGACTTCTTGGAGAAGCAGAGGCACGGAGACTTGGCCTCTGTGGTGAGGTATGCAAAGCCCTTTTCCCCGCGGTACCGACAGCTGAACTCCACGGGGCCCGAGATTGGCGGATCCTCGGGAACCGACGTGGCACCTTTGCGGTTCTTTGCAGACTCGGCCCCGGCCTTGGCTCGCACCTTGTCCACGGCGATGATGGTTTTCGCTGCCGTCTTGGCACTTCCCTTGAACAGACCAAGAAGCACGCCGCGTTTCCTGCCGGACGTTGTTGACCTCTGGTCGTTCCCGCGGCTCTCGTTGATTGCCTCTGGATCCTTTTGAATCGCTTGTTGTAACTCCTCTTCTGTCGCACCAAGCGGGGAATCGCCACCCGATGCATCAAGATCATCATCACCGAGTGCTTTGGGAAGTTGAGGGGGAGCCTTTTGGGGCAAATGGGGTGGGATGAGAGGTGCTCGGCTAACCTCACCAAACCGCAAGAGGGTAATAGTCAACTGTGCGTCCGTGGGAATCCCGTTGAATACGGTGCTGTTATAGCTTTAGCACGCGTCCTAGTATTTCGCTGCGGCTTGATATGCTTACTTGGTGAGGGTCAATTTCTGAGCTTTTAACCAGTTGTAAGCCCTCATCGCATCGTTGCTGCCGAAGAATGCACAGCCGAGGCCAAACGTTGCCGTTCTATACACTGCTCGACACGTAATAAACATGGAAAGGATTAAAATTGGAAGTAGCAGGCCGGCTACGCGGCGCCGGCCAGCGTCTTGCGAAAACGGACGAGTGGGATTGAGTAAGCTGCTAATTAGTGGATGCTTGATTTCCTCGACTTGAACCCACTTACTTTGCAGAGCGTTCCCAGAAGTCTGACATCACACCGATTGCATGCATCAAAGGCCTCATCTTACTCCACATGATCTTCTCCATGGGCGCTTTGGTCTTGTCCTGGGAGGGGTTGTCCACGCCAGACGCCTTGTCCTGTGCAGCGACTACTGTAGTAGCCAGGCCGTTGTCGATTTCCCCCTCTCCTTCCTGTTCCTCGCCGGGCTGGGGTTCCTTTTCGATCAGTGTATTCACGGCTATGGCGGCGATGCCGGCGACAAAGTTGCTAGATTCCTTCTCGAGAGCCTCGCCTTTCATATTCTCAGGTGCTCCTGTGGCGGAGTCCGTGGACGCAAGCACCCCAGCAGGAGGCTTTGCCACGCCTCCAGTCTTGGTGTCAACCAACGCAGGTGGTGCCGGCGGGAACATGGTGCCTCGAACCTTTGGTGACATTACCAGTGCTAGTGCGATGAAGAGAATGGTGGGCATCAAGAAGTCTGCGTACCAAGCAGTAAAGTAAACCTGTCCCATTAGTTGCGCATGGAAGCGAGTAAAAAGACAAAACCCACTCACCAAACAGAATGATGCTGTTCTTCGTGGCTCGCGCCAAGAACGGAGTCTCACAATATGTTGCACAAATGCCAATAATCCAACGAGCTGGAGGTAAATTTAGCATGCATGCATGGCAGTTGAGTATCCATAATGAATTCTAATACCGTTTCTCTGTATAGTCTCTCGATGTAAGATCTCAACTTGTTTGGTGAAAATTCTTCCTCCGCAGCAACATTGAAATCCAACCCCCCTGGTAATGGCTGTGTTGTTGTTGTTTTGAGGTGGAAAACTTGCTGCGATACAAAATTAGCAGAGGGCATAGGGCACACAGCATGGACAGGCTCTGGGCGTACCTTGTTAAATCTTCTCACAAGGATCCAAAGGTCCTCGTTGCTCATGCCATCCACGAGGGGTCGCGAAATTTGAGTCTTGTCTTCGTTCCACCCAAAGTCCATAACATAGTGCTCATCATCAATAATGTTCAACGCAGACTCGTTGTGCTGAGATTTTGCTGCTGCAAAGGGGGCGTTGGCTTTCCGCTCAACGTTTGCACGGAGGGTGGTCCTGTTCTCTGCAGCTGGATTCAGAGTGGCAGATATCTGCCTTGCCTCATCTTGCGTATTCGACATTTCGTAAGAGGAGCCTGATCAATAAAGCAGAGGAGAATGATGGGATAAAGAGGTTTCACAGTTCCGGGTCAAAAGCGATTGTACGTATCTGTGACAATCGTTTCGACAATGATAGGGTTGAATTGGTTTAGTGGCAATGCCAACACGCTCAGTACGGCCCACAAAACTCCTGCTTTGGGCTTCTAGCGTATCGCTGTGAATGACGAAATGATTTACATTTGGGTAGCTGCGCACAGTGCTAGTGAACCACCAGCCATCACCATTGGTGGCCCCACCAGTGACTGACATCATGATGATCATGAAAACTGCTACAGAAACTTTCCGGTCGCACCACGACATCTGCCCTATGAGCTCTTACCGAAATCGCCCGGATCATTCGGTACCTCTGGTAATAGATGCCGTGGGCTTTGGAAAGCGAAAATAAAGCATCATCTATGCACTGGGAGGAAACCTAGACGAAGTAAAGATAGTAAATAAGAACAATTCTCAAGGTTTTTGCGTCATATATTTTAACCTGAATGATCCGTATCTTGCGGTTGATAAATAATTATTTGAATTGTTAAATGAAGAGATTATGTGCCTGTGAGAGACGTTGTCCTTAGTTTTGTCCCGCTATTGTACACGGCGGATCTTGCAAGGAAAGAGATGCGGGCCAGTGTCACAGGAGATTTCACGTCTGGCTCTTTATTGGGAACAGGCTTGCACTTTTCAAAAAGCACGCATTTAATTTAGTGCCTTTGGGACAGTTGCGTTCAGATTGGCATGTTGAATTATCCAATTAATTACCATATCTACCGTAATGTTATTTTCTGGTACAAAAACCAGTGTACTAGTGAACATCAAGGAAGAAACCAAGCTCTTCGGAACAGAATAAAAAGAAAATGGGTAGATAGGTAAGTTTCTGGTTTTAGCCAAGAACAGAAGTATTTCTTTACCAAACATTACCCTTGGTTTGGGTGCCGTGAGTTGCCTCGAGCTTTCGAACGTTGATGTTCTTCCACATGAAAATGCAGGCAAGGCACAGAGGAACGAAAGCCACACCGGTGATGACCATCTTCCTCTGAACGTCGGCGTAAGAGGCGATAATGGCATCGCGAACCGGGGTGCCAGGGGCGTAGGAGAGCTGGATGGTCATGTCACCATAAATAGTGGCCCACTGGTCTTTGAAGTCTTCGGGAAGGTTCTTCTGAAGCTGAACTGGCATGATGTTTGTCCAAAGACCACCGGCAATAGCGAATCCCATAGCGGCACCGATCGAACCGAAGAGACTGTTGAGAGCGTTGGTCACGGCAATCTCCTGGTGGGTGACGGAAGCCATAATGGCCAGCTGGCCGGTGAGAGACCAGACACCACTGTAGACACCGTTGAAAAGCTGGCACATGACGAGGTATCCGACATTGGTGTCAGGAGTTCGGAAGTGGATAAGCAGAGTGGTTCCGAGGATGGCAAAAGGTGTCATAGCGATCGACAGCCACTTGAAAGTTCCGAGGTGGCGGATTCCACTGTAGACCGTTAGAGAAGGGACGAGCGATGGCAAGGAATGCGACTTACATTCCGACGAAGGGTCCGATGAATGAAGCCATAAGAGAGAGACCATTCATGACATAACCAGCGGTGGAAATGTCCAAATTGTGAACGACCTGAAGGTAGGAGTAGTAATAGGCATCCCAGCAGCTAAGCGGGTAATCAGTATTTCATCAACAAACCAAGACGTCTTTACTCACAAAATGGAACAGAACATGAGTCCGTTGGCCAAGCAGGCACCGAGGATGGTTCGGTTCTTGAGGAATTTGAAGGGGATGTAAGGCACAGGTGAGAAGAACTTCTCCCAGACACCAAAGGCGACGAGCAAGAAGAAGCCGAGAACGATCATGGCAATAATGTACCCGGTCTTCCAGCCATTGGGAGCGTAGGTAACAAGACTGAAAGGCAGGAGAAGCAGCGACCATCCAGCGATGGTCAGAATCATACCGATAACTATTGGGATATTAGTGAGCAAGAAATATTGGGGAATTGGAACAGAAACATACCATCAAACTGAACAAAGTAGTACTTGAGAGACTCCCACATGTTGCGCTGCTTGGTGCGCTCAGGATAGATACCGCGTGCGACAGCCTTGCGCTTGCTCCACAGGAAGATGACGGCAACAGGAATACAGAAGAAGACCTGAAGGATCAGGAAAGCACCAAATGCCCAACGGAAGTTGACCTGAGTGTAGAAGAGCTCGGCAATTCGGGGTCCAGCAAAGGTAGTCGCGATGATGGGGGTGTAGTTGATGCCGAAGAGAATCATTCGGTTTCGGAGCGAGGTGATGTCAGCAAGAATGATGAGGACAACGTAGCCGATGCCCAGGTGACCGACCCAGTAGAGGGTGTGGGCAGCGGCATACATTTCGACGTTGACGCATGTGGCCTTGAGAATCATGCCGATGACGACGAGGAGCAGCATGAAGAGGAAGCCTTCAACTCGACCCCAGATATCGATGACCTTAGAGATGGTAAGGTTGCAAACACCACCCATGATGGTGGCAACAATGCCTGTCGTGGCCAAGAGACCATGCTGGCTAAAGGCAGAGGTGACGTATGGGATTAGGGCACCCTGGACGGCTTGAAGAAGCTGATCGATAAAGGAGACGAGATAAAGTCTTTGTGTTTTTCATCGTCAGGAATCGATCAAGCAAGAAAGAAGTCATGATGGTACTTACAGGATGAACATGGTAACCAGCATTTTCCTGTCCCAAACAGTGGTGATGGCCTCGACACGCTTGACACCATCCTGCTTATTGATCTCCTCATCGCTGAGCTCGGGCTTTTCCTCATCTTGGATCTGGGCCGAGGTCTCCTTCTCGAGATCCTGCCCAAGCTCCTTTGCGATGTGGAGGGGATCCTCGCCAATGGGCTGAGTGGCCATCGAGTTGACGCCGGCCGCAGTGGTGGCCATTGTGGAACTTTGGTTCTGCGCAAGAGGTTCTGCGACGGTGGGAGAAGATGGCCTCGAGACGGAGAGTCAAGGTTTGGATGATGAGGTGAAGACCAGAGACATGGCCATTGAGAGCGGCGACATGGGCAGTTTAATAGACGGGGGCGGAGGTGCAATGAGATGCATGAGAGCAGCCGCCAGACTTGTGCCATCCACGCCCAGAGGGCCCCATGCTGCGAGAGCAGAAGAGCTAGTCGACTGGACTCCCACGTCCAGCAGCAGCTAGCGGAGTGGGATGTGATGAGCCAGAAAGCGCGCCACCCCATGCTAGCCTCGCTTCAGTCCATCCCTCCCTCCCTCTATGGTTGCATTTGATCCCGGGGTCTGCGGGGTCGTTGCACTTCGGTTGTCTTCGGGCAAGACCGTCGATTGGTTCTGGATTATCAGCTTGGGTGCGTGAGTTGGACGGAGATGGGGACGAAAACGCCACTGATCAGCGGTCCAGACTTGTGTGCTTGTCTTATCAGATGATCAAGATAAAAACGACTTTTTTCCATCAGCGAGCTAACTGCCCAATGATGGAGGGCGCCATGCCGTTTACTCGAGCCAAGCCTCTACCAAGAGCCATGTTCCCCTCCTCTGCCCAAGGATACGGTGCCTTGCGCGTGCGAAGATCGGAGTCTCGACATGGCTCGACAGCCCCATGCCCGTCAAATACATGTTAGCTGTGATGGAGTCGGTCATCTGTTCCCCACCAGGCACGCTGATATCCTTGTCGTCTCTGCTCGCTATCCTGCATGCCTTGAGCAAGCGAGTTAGCTCCATGTGGACGCTTCACGCCTCAGAGCGTGGAATGCCACCAAAGCTGTCGCAGGACAGCCCCAGCACCTGCTTCAGCACGAATTCAGCGCCGAATTCAGGAGCCGTAAAGCAAAGCGCAATTTTATCAGATCCCGTGCCACATGGCACTAGTCCTTGATGAGAAATCACTCTTTGCTGAGACAGGCAAAGTCGTGACCAGACAGGCGCTGAGTATGGGGGCCCACCCTGGTAGTGTGTGCGGAGCGTGGTTTGGGAGGGGGTCAGTTTAAGCGTAATACTTTAAAAAAAAAATTATTCTCATCTTAACTTGGTGGAGCACGGGAACGCTGCACACCTGAATGGCAGGCAGATAGAGCCCTTGCAACTGACTGACTACCAAGCCGGTTGGTGTCTTGTCCCCGCACAGCTGCTGGCACAGCTGCTGGCTGTGGCACAGGATGGCGACAGGACGTGGGAAAAAGAAAATGAAGTTCACCAGCAAGAGAGAATTTAGGTTATATTGCGGCTGTTGAGTTTTTGCTAGTGCGGATCTCCCACCAATTGCTCGCGCGGTTTTAATCAATTCTTGCGTCCCGTCTTGGCTCGCGTTAGATCGGAGCCGATACGCGTTTAATGGTCCTGCTTGGCGGAAGGAATCCCGGCTTACTCAGTCCATTGGCACAGAAGGAGCAGCGAGGCTACAGGCACTTTTGCCCCGCGACACTGAACCTGTTCTTTTTTTCCCGCCAGACACAATTCCGGTGAACCAGGTTTGCCGACCATGGCGATAGGCTTTAGCCAGCCTAGCCTGATCCCACTTCGGTTAAGAGCCAGCACGGGGTGGAGGCGGCCGCTATTGCACGCCATGCCTCCTCTAAGCCTGGTATAGCGCCTTCCCGTCGCCATATTCGCTCTCCCGTACGCCACGTGTGGTGGATTGCCGAAGGGAAGTCGAGCTTATTCCCAAGGATTACTCGCTGCTGCTGTTTTCAGCGACGTCCGGTTTGCGGAGCACGAAGCAGAAAAAGGAAAACGCATGACGACTTGGAGCGCTGAACTTTCTTTTTTGCAGCGCCCTGACAACCCTTTGAGCCGGGAGGGCATTGCGCTCGTCCATTCGCTCACTGCTCCCCCACGGCCAAGCCAATGGTCATGATTGTAAATGATCCCGGCCTGTTGCTGACGCGGTTCCTCGCAGGTAACATCGTGTTTTGCCTATTTGCGAAGGCCCGCTTGGTTAGCGAGCCAAGATGTGACATTATTCACTCGGCAGTGACCCCCCACGCCCGATGTCCAATGCCAAGGTCACCGCGCTGCCGACCAGGCCCGACCGGCCCCTGCTTCTCCCTCGCACGCTAACCGCAGGAAGCGGCGCGAGAATCCCCTCTTGTCTAAGGCTGAAGCATGTGCGCTGCAAGCCGAGGCGGCCAAGACTCGAGGCCCATCTGGCCCGAGTTCGCAGCCCGCAATTACCTAACGCGCAGTCCTGCTTGGATCGGCAGACGCTGGTTCATGCCGCCTGGCCTGTTCTCTTCTGTCGCGGCGGCACCGGTGGAATGGATGGCACCCATGTTTTAGTCCAAGCTCCGATATTGTGTTGCGTTGTGTCGGTGCCCACCCTGACTCGACAACTCCTTGTCCAGAACCCAGCAATGCAGTGAGCCAAATGTGGAAGCTGGCAGCAGGTTGGTGTGACGGAGATTTGCGCGTGGTGGACTTGCTGATCTGACGGGTACGGCGGGATTAAAAGTGGCGAGCCTTGAAAATCACAACTTCCCTGTCCAGGTCGCTGCAGGAATCCCACGGCCCTGGCACCAGCATATTTCGTAGTGCATCATGGAGCATCAGTTCCAGGTCCAAGGGCCCGTAGATCGCTGACAGGCCCACTCGTTCTCTCGACAAGTTCGCACCAGGGGACGCCGTGGTTCCAGATCATGTCGGGCAGGACAATCAGTCCCACTGAAGGATACCCGCGAAGTAACCAAAACGGAATGATCTTCAAACGCCCGATCTAGACGCGATCCGGCTTTTCCTATTTGACATTCACGGGTATTACCGGAATCCCATTTGCTTATTGAGCTGAGCTGAGCAAAGCATCTTAAAAATATTCCGAAGAAGGGAAAACATGGCCCAGTGGACTATCGTTCTCACGACATAGGCTTCAGCAACAACAGAAATGGAGGTTCAAATTACCTTACAAGCCACCATGGAATCACACGATGTTATGTGCAACTATTGATGGGCTATTCCTCTTTCAACGCACGAGGTGGCTACAGGTTGTGGGCATTCCCCGCTGGCTTGGGAGGCGCACTGTTCACGCAGTCACAGGGTCAGTGATTCAAGTAACAAGTCCCTCTTGTCCAATGAAGAACCTGTGAATTGTAAGCATAATCACGGATGGGTGTAATGGGACTGCGTGTGAATGGCCCCTCGTAACATGAATAAAAATGGCGCCCCATTGCCCCTGTCTAGATTGCCATCAAAAGACCCAACAGTCATCGCAGAGCCGCCAAGGAAAACCCCCATCCTCACACCAAGCCCTTTCAGCCTTTTTTTAGGGCTCTCGATCCATTTTCAGGTAGTCGTCTATCAGCCATACAACCAACATCCAAATGCCAGTGGATCCCAGTGGGTCGGCTCTCCAAATTGATCCCCGTGAAGATCATACAAAGTGGAAATGTACCCACAGAACTAACCCAGCAAACCCATTCGTGATGTGCGGCACAGTAAACGATATGGAATCTCTCCTCTGTGACGCGTGCCACAAGGTGCGGCAGCCAGGTGCCAAGGCACTAAATGAGGAAGAGAACGAGATTGGAAAATTAGCAGCTATTAATAAGAATGATGTTGAGTTTTGGCAGTACAATGAGTAGACTATAGGCAAGGCTCCAAACGAATTCGTTATCCTAGCCTCTTTCGACTCAAAATTAATTATTTGTATCAGGGTGAGCTTTTGTTTCACCCAGCTATGGCCTGCAGCCCTATATTTATCTTCCAAAAGTGCTCGTAACATATTCCTCGGCCATTAGACTTTTTAATGTCGAAAAACACCCTGCTCAACCCCCCGGGTCCCATGATGGTTGTCGTTGATCTCTCCAGATTCACTCCATAGTAACTCAGCTGGCTCAGCACGTAGTCGGCGCGATAGTCAAACTCTTCCGCAAAGATGAAGAGTTCCCTCCAAACCTCCATCCAGTTGTTGGCATCGTTTTGACCGATGAGGGTCCCCTTGCAGTCCCACCCGATGCTGTCCTTGAACCAGTAGCACAGGAATATCGCCATGGTCTGCCCGATCTCGTTGCTCAGCGAAATGGCCCCCCAGTTGTTCGTTGAGCCGTGCGTGCCGAAGAAGATGTGGTCCTGCACGTCCCAGAACTTTCGCGGAAACCCTTCGAATCCCTGCGGGTTCCAGGACGAGTAGTCGGGGTGGGTGGCCAGATGGACGGCAGAAAACCGAGCCAGCGCAGTGAGATCCTGGTTTTGATCGCTGATGGAGCCAACGCCGAGGGGTTCCGGCATTTTCGTGAGAAGCATCAGATTTCGGTATCCCACATCGCCGACTGGGCAATTCTTGAACGTAAACTCTGTTGGTTCGCTATCGACCGGGAGGGTTCGAGCTCGCAGATAGGTTTGCGGCTCGATCTTGCGCATGGGCACGGCCAGACATTCTCCTAAAGAGCCAGTCTTGGGGTCTCTGCAGTTGAGCCGGAGGACATATTGATGCTTCCTGTTGTATCGAATTTCAAAGGCTGGCGCCTTCAGCCGCACGCCCATCGTAGTGACAGCAAGCTCGCCCTGGCCTCCCCAGAACTGGTTCAGCGGGACTAGTCTTGAGCAAGAGGAGAAATCGTCCGGCGATTCGGCAAGGAATCCGCAGTACATGCTTTTGTGCCTGTCGTCCACTGGTTCCCAGGCAAAGATGCTCAGGTCGTACGTGGATCTCATGATCTCTTCCTGGAGTCGTTTGAACGCTTTGTTGCCTTCGCCGTAGATGAGGGGCATGTTGATGTCAAAGATACCCAGCAAGCAGTAGGCTGTATCTTCTTCGCGGGCGGTTTTCCGGTTGGAAGCCCACGACATTTTTTTGGCGACCAAAACAGACGACAGTGGGATACTCTTGTCGAGCACCCCTGTTTCAATCCTCGTAACAGCGCTTATTTGGTTGATGAGCTTTTGCTTGGATCCGATGAGGCTCCAAGATTTGGAGTAGAATAGCAGGTTTGTTGGCGCAATCAGCTCCTGCAGTGTCCAACCTCGACGAAACCACCGGCATTTCCCTAGGGTAGTGCTTTCGATCGGCCCAACCCCTTCGGGCTTTTCAAGGTCGGCAAGATAAACATAGCAGACCTTGGCGGCCTGGTACCATTTGAACATGGAATTGATTGCCTGAGTCAGCTCTGCGCTGCTCGACTTGTCGATGCAGCAAGTGTCAACCCAGACATAGTCAATTGGAGGGCGTTGCTTCCTCGCGAGCTCGCATATCCTCCTGATTTTTCTGTACCCTTTCTTTTCTTTGTACGATTTATCTTTGTAGTCTCGAAACGTCACCTCTTGATTCTTCTCCCACGTGTGCGAAAGAATGGCGTACTCGGGGATTTGGCCTTCTGTAAAAACCTCAAACAGAATTGTGTCGCTATCAACTAGCCTTTTTGTTTTTATCAACCGCATCGTGATGGACGGTTAATTGGCGCAAGGCTCCCACCAGTAGCGTATTGGGGCGCGATAGACCAGGATGCGGATCCCTCTCTGGCGCAAGTGTGTGGTTGCACAAAGACGAATCGCACAACCAACGACTATATGGAACTAGAAAGTGCAATGAAATTGCAGCATATAGCATAGAAGCAGAGGCAATGTTATTTTAATTGAGAACGTGTGGTGGAGCCACATTCCAACCGCAGAACGCCTTGCTGACAGTGTCGTTCCCATGCCCCGCAGCTCAGTTCACGTCAGAACTGATTCAGGGTAGCGCTGAGGGCTGAGCCTACCGAGCAGGGTTTAGTGCCAGGCTACAGCTGTGGCTGTGTGCGCATGAGGCGCAGAGGATGGAGTTGAATATTTCTAATTCACCAGTTGCAAAAGCAGACAAGATCAGTTGAGTCAGTCTTGGGATCAATAATAAGCAAGTTGCAGGTGCTGCCTAGTGGATTTCAACCACCCCTGTTATGTATGGCCTTTTTTGGGGGGTTCGTTTTAGTTCCATTTCCACCAAAGAAAGCGACGTTGTAATCTGCTCGTGAGTCATGATTAATCACCATGAACTTGGAATCTCTTGATGATGCACCAGGCGGAAAACCTTGGGTTTTGAATGTGAAAATACCAACTAGAACAGGGTAAAAAAGCATCAATTTCCGACACATGAATATATTTATTTGTCAGGTTTGATTCCATAATGTCTTGATGCAAGGGATGGTAGCAGTCATTTCCGAGATCATACTCAAGAGTTGCTTCGTTCTCAACTGCGCACAGGTTTTGATTAGCGATGGACAATTTTGTTATTTGAACGATGCCACGAACATCTTTTCCGTGAAAATATACGAACAAGTCAATATCCCACTGAGTTTCTTGAAATCAGCAACTTTGTCTGCAACCGACTTGATTTCTGCGAACCATTCAAAAAATGAAGATAGCCTACGCACAGATAACACGGGGATATAACTATATATTATATCCACAGTGAGAAGCTAGTTATTCTTTTCCAAGCTTGGAATCCTTCAGGGCGCCCTATGCGTTTGTAGCCTTAAAAGCGGGCTCTCCGAGCATGACTAAGTGTCTGAATTGCCAAGCCAACAGTAGGATCGAAGGACTTAATTAAGCACGACGCCAAGCCGGGCAATCGGCCAATCACCATAGAAAAAGTTTAAGAGACAGTAAAAGTAGAAATTGGACTTTGTTCCCGTTTTATTACAGTTACAAAAGTGCGTATGGTGCCTTGCAGCCGTCTTTGCCTCGGGTTCAAGTGTTGGAAATTCTGCTTCGATCTCACCGTCTCAGCACTTTATGGTCTCTTGAATGCGCTTGCCTGGTCCCTCACGATCTGATTTATCGTGATAAAATCATCCCTGCATGGATTCTGACTATGCTTCCATGCTGCGGCGTTTTTTTACATTAGGCAGAGGGAAAATTTTGGTTCCTTCAGAGTTTCGGTCGTTTATTGATACAATTTATGACCTTGTCGTTGGACCGCTCTCAACGTGTCCATCTCCTCGAGTGGCCTCTTCAGATTATTCATACGGACACAGCCACGAGCAGTTGCATGGTAGATCGTTTTACACATACCCTAAAACAATATTGTTGCTTATTTTGGTTGTAATATTTAATAAAACGGACTGATTCTAGATACAAAATGACGCCTTATTGCAGCCTTGCAACTGGAGCTGGATCAAGACAAAGGTCTCCAGACATCTTCCCATTGGCCGGAACCAGACAAGCTCTCTCCATTCACCGTCCCGACGACTCTGCCGATATACCTCTTGGCAATCGAGCCGCCATCAATCAACAGCGCATCATTAAAAGCAGTGACATTTAGATAGCCATGGAAACTGAGGTCCATTTCAATTGAAAACCCACTGGTCCAAGTCGTGTCGTTCCCGCGGGGGTAGGGAGTGCCAATTGGACGCACTTGGATCGAGTCAGGTCCGCATACAGAATGAAGAATTCGGCCGTTCTTAGATACGTAGCCACTGAAGCGGTCGCCGCTAGACGAATTCGGCGCGATAACACTGAACCAGACGAGGCTGTAGTTGCCAATACGAGCGTGGCCCCAATACCAGGTGTTGAAGCTACTGGGGAAGAATTGGGTACCCCAGTTCTGCAAAAGATGCAAATTAGTATTCAACTAGCTAGACTTCAAAAGGCTTAGAATACGCACCTTGTCGTGGTATCCGATACCGCGAAAGTTGAAAGCTTCACCACCAACTTGGAGGTCGACGGAAACGTCTGCGTCGGGCACGGGATTGGACCATCCAACGCCGGGGGCAACAATGAGATCGCTCTCAGTTTCGACTGGACCACACGGGTAGTGAGGAGGTGCTGTGCTGTCAAATTGTATTACTCCCTTGACAATGTCGCCGTCCCAGGTCACGATATACTTCAAATCCGAGGTGCTGGTCCAACTTGCTCCTGTGCCTTCCCAATCTCCACTCGAGGAACCTTCGGCCGTGGTCATAACGGTAGCAACAGAGGCTGTCCCTACCTCGTTCCATGCGGTTCCATTTTCGAAAATCCCGCGGATGGTGGCAAACGCTACCGCGTCATCTCGGCCTCCCAGGAGGGCATCAGAGCCTCCAAGGTTAAAAATCAAGAAGAGGCCCTGATTACTTGTCGAAGAGAGCGCATCAAAGTACCACAAATCGAAGGTCGTTTCATTCACCGCAGTGATCTTTGGGGCATCAAGGTGTGACTCCGTCGAAACAAACTCCACATTCGCGTGCCCATTAGTTATGGCAGCCGGGAAAGTGGCAATATTCAAAGATGCCGCCTCCGTTTGCTGGGAACCTGGGTAACGGTCGCACAGGGCAGTGCCTGTTGCCGCCAAGGTGCAGCAAACAATTGACAAGGTAATTCTATAAAGAGAGGTCATGTTGTGATGGACGAGTTGAGGCGAGCGGTGGGCAAATCGAGGATGGAATAAAAACTATGCGAGAGTAAAACTTGCCTTAAATGCTGAGATGCAAACTATCCAAACAGAAATGAGCAATAATACTTTTAGTAGATAATAGTGCCAAGTTTGACCCTTGTCACACTGACGGTATTGGTTCTGGTTCGGGTTCGGGTTCAGGATTGAAGATTAAAGAGAGACTGTGTTGTGATGGACGAGTCAAAGGACCAGTGATGAAATTAATAATGGAGTAAAATACATGCGAGAGTAGAGTTTGACTTGAATACAAGAATGAAAATTATCCGAATTGCAATACACATCAATTTTCAGAAGATGACAGCGCCAAGTTTGACCCTTGTCAAGCCAACGATATACAGGTTCGGATTCGGGTTCGGGTTCAGATTCAGGTTCAGATTCGGGTTCAGATTCGGGTTCAAATTTGGATTTAGGTTTTAAGTTCAAGCTGAAATACATTGGTGCTAGTTAATACTTTGGCCGCGACGTTGCACCCAGGAGGTGTCGTCGGGGTCCTGAGGCCTCCCTTTGTATGCCTAATAACTGAAGCTGGGGGTGTTTGTTTGCTCTCTAAATACATGACTTTGTCAAATGTTCAATCTTAAAAAGCTGGATGATGTTTATTGTGTAATGAAGAAAAGCCGACGTAGAAAAATTGATCGAACTGTGGACCCTAGTTTAAAGAAAAGAGCAAGGTCTCTTCCGGTTTGATCTGAGTGTACTTCACCGATGCAAGCCAAAGCTCGTTCTGCTTCGCTTGGTCTTTTGACTCGGTGCTGGAGTTGGACTTCTCGCTACCATCCAGATACAAGCTTTTTGGCTTATCTCCCAAGTCCTTGGTGTTGAGAGCAGCTCTTAAAACATCCCCAGCCGACTTATCTGTGGTACGAAAGAACCCGTTGGGCGAAAAGAACGTGCTTATTCTCGCAAACGGCGGTAGTATATACATGACAACACGCAACATAACATTGGCCCGTCGTCCCAAGTTACTCGGCATGGCGCCAGGGTCTACCGTAAGGACAGAAATATTCGATAAAAGCGGGTCATAGTCAAGTCGAGCTTGCAGGGCATAACTGTATTCGAGTGCGGATTAGTTCCTCGATCACAGGGAGTACGGTATGTCACGTCCAATTCCATTTCAACCGATTTGAACTCACAAGAACATGGTTACGCACAGCTTTGATGCGCCATATCTTCTCATACCGCCGGAGCTATTGGGAAAGTCTTTAGCGGAGCTCCATGTTCCTTTAGCGAGAACATCTGCAGTTGAGTATATTTGCTTCCATTCATCAGCCTTGAAGAACCCCATAGAGGCGTTTCGGTAATCGCTTGGGCTGGGAGGAATGTTAGAAATGAAAGCAGATACTGGAGGACTACCATACTCATGAGTTGCACTCCCGACTATAACAATTCTACCCCTATCTTTATCCATGCTTTCGAGTAACATGAGAGTTAGGAGCCAATTGGCAAGATAATTGCACTGAAACGACATGTCAAATCCGTCCACAGAAAATGACTGAGTTTCATGTTCTTGATATCCAGCATTGAGGATCAAGGCGCGGATGGGAGGCAGTTTGCCATCCTTTACCCGCTGGTTGACCGAGTTTGCAACATATCTGACGTTCTCCAGAGATGACAGGTCTAGAGAGACCTTTTCATATTGGTGTGTCGGGGCCGCAGATGAGAGGACTTTATCGAGAGCAGAAGCTGTCTCTACTTTGCGGACACTGTAAATAGCATGATAATCGTTGGCGTACTCAGGTGTCTGCAAAATGCGTTTGACTATTGCAGTGCCCAAACCGCCATTGCATCCCGTAACGAGTATAGAGCTTTGTGGGTTCGTCATTTTTTGAGGTTCTAGGAGAAGATGGCAAGGTCTGTAGAAATTTGCGATGCAATTTGGTGGTATTTATCACCATTTCGGCATCCTGCGAGATACAAATCATTGCCCCTCCCAGACCATCCGCGGGATTCCGGTACATCACGCAGTTCCCCGAACCGGCCTTTGCCTATTTCTGTGACTGATGGCAGTTGTGATAATCGAAATGGCAGCGGGCGGGAGCAGGGGTGTGATGGAGCTGTGAGTTTAGAATTTGAGCTACGCAGCGATGCAACCAATCACGTCGCATAGTTTAGTATTTTCCGCGGACTTCCGCGCGGCCGTATAGGCCGAGAAATGAGACTAACGAGGGAAAACGCTAGGTCGCTTCGTTGGACTCCGATTCTTTATCCTGCGTACCGCAACGCCCTGGAAATATCAAACGTCCTGGCTATGACCGACTCATTTAGTTATGAGGGGGAGTTGAGGTTGCGCCGAGGTGGTGCGGCACCGCCAACTTTGCTGAGACGAGCTGTATGCGCCTCTACGTTCCACATCCCACAAACTTTGGAATAACACTGCTAACAAACACGGTATCTTGACCTAGTGCGACCAATGTCGTGAGGGAAAAGTACACCCATCGAATCCCATTAACTATTGCCCGTGGGCTAACACGCTAGATTGTCCTGCCCAGATTCGGTGTGATAGAATTCCTCCTTGCTGGAACTGTCGCACTACCCAACGCGAGTGCAGTTCCGAAGGCCCAGAGCCCACCAGCAGACCCAAAGAGACACGCCAGAGAATATTGGTCTCGGCTGAATAGTAGGGATTTCCATGCCAAAAACCCCCACTTGCTGACGGGTCCTTTCAGTGAACACAAACTTGATCGTCTAGAGCGCCATATCGCGGACATTTCATACTCCTTGAAGAACTTGATGAATATTGATCGCCTTCAGTCAGTTCAACAGCCTATCCACGCTACCCATTTGCCTAGCACATTCCATACACCACATCTTCCATCGAATCCCATCACCAACAGCCAACAAGAACCCTCTTTCGAGAGTAGCCTAACTCTACGCACACATACTGCTATGCTCTCTGGCGTTCTCGATGAATTGGATAATGAGCCACTTCCTACAGAAATGGCTTCTGCGCTGTCCTCTGCTACCACCACTTTGCGCCAACTAATTGCTACTCACCATGAGGCCTCAGGCGAAAGCAGTCTTGAGTTTTCTGACCAATCCGGCATGAATGAAGATTATAGAAAGCTACCACTGCCTCCAATGGAGACAGTATTGGAAATTTTACGTGAATCGAGAGGTGTACCAAAAAAGAAAATTTCCTTGCCTGTCACCCTTTGCCACTTGTAGTAGCTCATGCCTTGTTTCTTCCAGCACATCTCCCGATTTCCTTTCGCTTCTTTTATCCATATCTTCCTGTCAAAAAACTTTCAGAAAGCTGCCAGAAGATTTACTTTCCGACCGAGCAATTTTCCCTAGCGACTTACATCATTGCGATGGGAGCTTTATACTTCATTTTCAACGAGAGGGCACTCAGTTGCCCATCGGAAAGCCTCAAGATTTTTCACGTTGAGTGTCGCCATATTTGCAGGTCCAATCTAGTGGCTGCTTTGCGCAAGATAAATTTGTTCTTGCCCACGATCTTGGATAACATACAGGCCCTGCTACTGGCGGTAAGATCCAACGCTCATTTTGAACCAGCCCCAACTTTACAAAGAAGCTCGCTTACCAATAACCCAAGGCAAGCTTTTCCATCGATGCCTCAAGGCCACTAATTGCTTGGCGCCTGATCTCACTGGCAGCTCAAATGTGTCAAACGCTTGGGTACCACCGCCACGCATTGCCGCGGAACTCCGTCAAGTGCAGTGATGATCCGGAATCGGAGGTTTGGGTATTCGCCTTTGTGTGTATTCTAGACCGGGGTTTGTCTCTGAAATTGGGGAAGGCGCCCCATATTTCCCGCCACGAAATCAACCCAGCGCTGTGGCATGATTATCAAATCAAGGATCCATCGGGACAGATCATTTATGGGTGGATCAGGCAATGCGATATCGAAGCTCGAGTCTACGACCACCTTTATAGCACGGAGGCCACATCTAGTTCGGTCGATCAGAGGGTCAGAGCTGCGGAGGGGTTGGCGCAAGAAGTTGAGGCTCTACTTCAAGAGACGATGTCCTTGCAAAATGAACTGAGCCACACGGAAGAGGCACAGAAGCCGCTTGGTGCGATAGATTACTCAGTAGTCAGCATAGCTGATCGAGTGTCTCATTTTTCTTTGCTGACAATCATATATCGAGCAATTCCTCCAAAATCAACCTCGCAGACATTTTCATCCCGATGCGTCGAGTCAGCCCGGAAAGCTATTGACCTTCATCTCGAGTACATGGAGGCCACTTCCTCAAATAAGGTTGCACAGGTCGGATACTTGCAATTGTAAGTAGTGGGTCCGCCATAATTTATCTCATACTAAACTATCTAGGACGATTCTTTTTGGGCCCTTTGTCTCTTTTATTGTACTCTTTTACAACATCATCGAAACCAAGGCTTCTGATGACCGGAATCGACTAGAGAACTTTTACCGTTCTCTCGAACCAGTTGGCTTAGATTGCGATGCAATTGAACAAACCCGTCGTCTTGCTCAAGCCTTGCACAAAGTTGCCTCATTGTCGTTCACAACGAGCGAGGCTCTCGAAAACAGCGACGTTGCAATAGATTTACCTACTGAGTTTGATTCGTTGATGAATCAACTCGGCTATGGAGCGTTTTCAATCGACCGGATAGGACTTGAACATGACTTTAATTAATCATGTTCCGTGATGTGAGTACTCCTCATTTGATTCGGCAGACCTGATGACGATTGAAGATAAGGCCCTGGTTGAGATGGAACATCATGCTGATGCCTATGGCACGGTACAGGCTAAATGGCGACCGTGCACTTCAGCCCCACATTATCATAACCAATTACGGAGTGTCTTACTCGCCTGTCACTCGTTTCCTTAGTGTGGGATAGTATAGACGTAGACGAATACATCGAGTGCTAATTAGCCTTTGTGCATGAGTCGTCATCTTGATCCATGAATGACATAGGCAAATGAGGTCGACATGCTGGTCCGTGCTCTCACAGTTAAGTTCCATCCAAGGAGGCGCAGCTCGTCTTAGCCCCTGCCACTTGCCTCAAGAAGATAAGCGTGACAAGAAGTGGGTCCTGAGTACGAGTATTCGGATGCCGCTGGGGGAAGTACGAGTAATGGCTAAAAGCCAGGCCGTCTGCAAGCCCAACTCCCAAGACGCATACCACAATCTCCCCGAATTCCTAGCACCACTATGGCGGGTGCTCAAGATCATACCAGACCCGCGCCGACACGTCCCCGCCGCTCGCACAAGAAGTCCCGCCGCGGGTGTCTGGTGTGCAAAAGCCGCCACACAAAGTGCGACGAGACTCGGCCAACCTGTCTCAATTGTGCCGTCTCGGGCCGCCAGTGCAGTTATGCATTGTCAGCTTCGCCAGCGCTGCCGCCCGTGGCTGTGGATCAGTTCCAGGCTCTTACCCCAGAGAGCTGCGTTTCCGATCTGTCGTCGGCTCCTGAGCTGCGTGCCGACATTGTGGTTGAGAGCCATGACGCTACCATTACAACATTAGGAGACGAAGACGTCTTCACTCTAGATCAAATGGCCCTCTTTCACCACATACAGCTGCAAGTTTCTTCAATCCTACCAATGGACCCATCTATAAGGTCGGCTCTGGGTTCAGTCCCTGAGCTTGCCCTGAAGAGTCCATACTTGATGAACCAGCTGCTCGCGCTAGCAGCCCTTCACATGCTGCGCGAAGAACCAGACCGATCAGAATATCGACAGCAAGCCGCAAACCTGCAGGCCAGGGCTGTATCTTCTTTCAATCGAGCAAAAGAGAATGTAACGGAGGCAACATGCATGCCGATGTTTCTTTTCTCCTCTCTGCTCGGGCTCCACATCCTCCACGACACACTTCGAAACCGACCACCTAATTTTGGTGTCTTTTTGGATGGCTTTGTGTCCTATATTCACATCCATAGAGGGGTTGCTGCCGTGACTCGTCAATCATGGAACGTCATTATCAAGTCAAGCTTGAAACCCATCATAGATGAAGTTCAGGGCGCGATAGACAGTGGTGATGACGTGGTCAAAGAAGTCGATGTCTTATTTGACATGATAAGGCAAGAAGATCTGACACAATCATCTATTGAGGTATTCTATGATACAATAAAGGCGTTGCGGGAATCCCTGGCCATGTGCGACAGATCTCGGGCGGGTTCCAGCCGACCCGAAGGACCTCTCACATTTTGCATCAAGCTCAATGATGGATACATCAAGTACCTGGATCAGCGGAGGCCCGAAGCACTCGTATTCCTCGCCTTTTATGGCGTTATGCTGCACTGGTGCAGGGATTTTTGGATATTTGGGGATGGAGGCCGGTACCTGATTGAATCACTCACCTCTCACCTTGGTGCTCACTGGGCTCAATGGTTGACATGGCCAAACTCAGTTCTGATGTAATGAGATCAAAAAAGAAATTTATTCCTCCTAATAAAATACACTCATCCGCCGCTAATTATTCTTTTCTGCGAAATCTATCCGTCACTTCTTAGTTCTAGCATACAGTTCAGCGCACTGCCTTTCTCTTCCAAGCGCGCCCAGGCGCCAAATTTCAAACGTAGATTGGCTCCCTAGGTTCGAGCCCGCTCGGAAACTTCCACCCAAAAATAACAGAGACCGCAAACATCAAGAGAGAGTCGAAAATGTACAGCGTCCATTCGTGTGAAAGTGAGTAGCCAGTGTAGCCCTGGGCGAATTCAACCACTCTAAAGATGGATCGAACCATGATCAGGATGCTGACAGCGTAAAGCATGTAAAGGCTTTGTTCCCAGGGGATAATCCCATCCAACGAGTCGGGAGTCGGGCACTTGCGCACTCGTCGGTGGAAAGCCACGGCAATGACCGCAAACAGACCGAACATGACCACCTGGACCATGAGGCCAATGATGACGATTCTCTCACCCCATGCAGCGAACCCGGGCTTTTGAATCACCATGAATGCAGTAGAGCCGCCCTGGATGACGAATGACGCAACATCTCCAAGGACAAATGTCTTCGTGAGCCTTGATGGCCGGATTAGAGAATACTTGTCGGCTCGGATGCTGGTGATGATCCGGCCCAGCGTCATGTAAATCGATGCGGCAAACAGCGCGGGCGCGATGAGAATGAACATGTTTTGAACTGCGTACGGCATGATCTTTCCGGTTTTTGAGCGGGCCGATATCCGAGCCGCGTAGCCTACGAATTCACCTGGTAGCTGGTTAGCCAATTCCGGGTACGGATGAGGCTCTTGTCATGACTTACAGAGGCACCCAATCGCAAACGCGATGCAAAACCGAGCGCGCGTCTTGTAGATCCTCCAGGAGATGAAGAAGAAGCATCCAAGGAACAGGAGGAGAAAAATAACTGCGGCCGCCTTGTTGGGGAGGTATCGCCAGAGGTAGTAGCCACCCTTTGTGGGATCGACCCCAGGGACTGGATCCAACATAGAACCTGCCATCTTTATGGTTGGGGTGCAAGTTCCAGAAGCAATAAGAAACGTGCAGGCCAAGATTCTATTGAGGATGGGTTTCGCGGGCCGAGGGGTTGGTTGATTGCCGTGCAGACTGTTTTGGTTGTTTTTGCAGTGAGCTCAAATATCAACAAAGGCAGCCAGTCTTGATTTATACACATCAAATTGCAGGGTCAGTTTGTTTGGGCTAATCTAGCTGCCGTTTTCAAAATAGATTCCGCCGTCGCTGAATACTCGTATCTTGAGGCTGCTGGAACACGGCCCACTTGCTAGATACGAGTATTTGGCTAAACGACAATCTTCTGGTTGGACCCGGCGCGCCATGGTGCGGATGAAAGGTGGGTATCGGGTCCCAGTATGGTAATATCCCGAGACAGCTCCACTGCTGCACCCATGGCCTGGTGGGCGTCATGCGAGGCGCTAGAGGGCAATCGCTTCGGTTCCGTATCGCCATTCTTACTGGTTTACCACCGGTTTCATTCTACCTTGCTATGGTACCAGGCGTAAGCAATGTTAGTTTATTCCCACTCAGGCCCACGGCTGAATCTGTCAATTGTGGGACCAGGTGGTGCACCCGTCGTACTGCATGTATACAAATACCAGGCCCAGGTACATGATCCAGTCCCAAAGTGATCAGTTTGATGATGGGTCAGAGCTAACATTACTTATGCCTAGTAGAAAGCAATCTGACTTGTGAGGCGCAGTTTATTCTCCGACATCTTGCTGTGCGCGCGATCAGGGGCATCTAATCAATCTCACCGCAGTCCTGCTCTTCAGATTTCGCAGCCTTGCCTTTGCATCTTCAGAGATGCATCCAAGATCGGCAGCATGGTCTTTGCCTGATCGACTTCACAAACAGCGTTGAGTGGGGAGTGAGACCGCGCCGCCTTGTCAAACAGTAACCAGGCTCAAGTATGCCAAATAATTAGAAATAAATTCAAATAAGCTACTCTAAAATGAATAAAAGCACGAAGGGAATTTAAAAATTCTTTCCGGCATCCTTGAAGAGGACGCCTTCTTTCTCAGAATCATAGTCGCAAAAGTGTTGCATTCTGTGTGGTCTGCGCAAGCTGCATCCACTCCTAGATGCATTCAAAGTCGCTACTACGGTACGTTTTGGCTCCCTCGCTTCCCTTTCTGAGTGTAGACTTCTTTGGATAAGGGCATAGAAGACGATTCTGCTCGTTTCCATCGGTATCCGTGTAGGAATGGGCAAGCGACTCAGGAACCGTTCCGTTCTCGACCCAGGCTCTCAAAGCGTCAAATGTGTTGTTGGGTTGCCCCCCTGTACCACCAGAGCAGTGCAGAAGCCCCGGCACTTCGAAAATGCGGTAAAAGCTGTCGATCTCCGGGGTAACTTTGCGGACTTCGCTCAGATATTGCTCGATGGCTTTGACAGGAATTATCTGGTCACTCTGTGCCGACTGTTAGCAAGCGTACATACTCAAAAGACCAAACACTAACCATGCCGTGGTAGCCAAGAATCTTGCCGCCCTTTTCGTAAAATTCGGTCAGGTCTGGGTCGCTGGTACCAATGATGGAGTCGTATCTCTGCAAAGCTGCATGAAAGTAGTGTTCGTACTCGTCTCTGGTCATGTTGTCATACGACCAGTCGGGGTCGGCCTCGATAAAATATTTGAACCAAACTTCTCCGAGGCCCACGGGCACGCCGACACACGTGCCGTTTGAAGAACATGAAGTCATTGCAAGACCGATATCGTTCGTCAAGGCGGCGGTGGAACCGGTGATCTGGCTGCCAACGTTCGGGCCATACCACATGGACTTTCCATCCGTTGTGCTTGGCCCAGACCAGGTGGCGTTGGCCACAGCAGCTGCATTCTCGGAAACAGCCATGTTCATCCCAGTGTCTGAACAATTGAAATTTTTCCCAACCACGGAAAAGGTGTCAAAATCACAGGCATCATCGTCGCTAATGATGCCGTCCACGATGCCATCATTACCATCGCAGTACTTGACCGCCTCGGCAGTAATAAATTTCAGCTCGCAAGGGCGGGGATGGTATTTTATGGTGTCCATCAGAAGTTGCGGCCAGAAAGTAGCCGAGAACAGCTGGCTTGCATAGATTGCGGGAGCACAGGCATGGATTCCATCGTATGCGTCCGGGTATCTCTGCGCCAGCATCATTCCTTGCCTGCCGCCCTGGGAACACCCGCTCCAGTAGGAATATTTCGGGGGCTCTCCGTAGAAACTCTCAATCAAGCTTTTCGCAATAATAGCCTTTGCGTGTTAGCAGACGTGAGGCGATGGGGGGCACTCAGCTTACCTGATCGCGAAGAGAAACGGAGCCAAAGTTGTTGAGCGAGATAATATTCGGGTTGCCGTCGCTTGTAAGAGCCCAAGAATCCGGCTGGTAGTCTTCCTGCATCAAAAGTCCTGCATCGGTCGTGCTTGTGGCATAGCCCTCGCCCACAGCTCCTTGCATGGCCATGTAACTTGGAGGGTATCGCCCAGCTATCCAACCACCTCCGCCCACAGATTGGAGGCGGCCATTGTAGTTCCCGATGGGCAACCATGTCTCGACGTGAATAGTATCATTTTGGCCGGGGTGCGTATACGTCACGGTGACGTTGCAGAAGTCGATTCCTTCCAACCTGACTGTCGGGTGTCCGTAGTAAAGCAGAGACATTGCTGTGCCATTGAAATTCTGTACAAGATTTGCATCAACGGCGAGTATTTCACCCCCAAAAAGCTGGGGAGTGGCTATCGCGCCAACGGAACAAGAGAGCGCCATGGTTTCAGACTGAAAATCTAGAGCTTGAGGGATCAAGTTGAGTCTGGAATCGTGGGTTGAAGCTGTATTTAACCCAGGAGCCGCCTGGATCACCAAAGGCATGATGCTTCAATTGAGATGAAGATACGAAATAAATGGGGTCAAAATGCTTGGTACTACGTCACATAGTGGTTGGGAAGCTCTTTTAGCTTGTTCAGGGGAAGCCATTGTTGTAATTTGATGTACAATGTTCGTAGTGAATACTCGTATTCCAGTAGCAATACTCTAATCTGGCGAACTAGATAATAAGGTTGAGATTTTTTTCGGTCATACAATCCTAATCCTTGCTGTGGTATGTGCTTGTAACATATTCCTGGTAACATGGTATTTTGACGAATACTCGTATTCCTGAGACGTTCAACGGGCGACGCGATGTGGGGCTGGCTCGTTGCTCCGCCCTGGAGGGAGGACCAGGCATTCGTGCCGGGATTATTGGGATCGTTCAGCCGACTGCGCTTGCAAAACTTGGACATGGAGGATACGTAGGGTAGGAAGGGAAACTCTCCAACGCGCAATTTTAAGAGCATGTTCGAGGTGATCTCTTCATTCGGATACCATTTTGGACTCTTTTGCTTTGATCATAAATACTGAGAACTATAGTTCTCGATTCCTGCAGGAATGCACCAGCCTCGCGTTATGCGGTTGGCTCTGAAGTTTCAGAGCTACCAACATCGCCAACCGTGGCCAAATTGGCGGTGTATTAAAAACGCTGTGCACCCTTTGGTCAGCACGGCAAACCCAGACTTCATTAGTCTTGCACCCTTTCACCAACGACCAGTATGACCATCAATCCTCAGCAGGAATCATTCTTCATCACCCGGCTCCCAGGGGAGATCCGTGAAGCCATCTATATTCATTTATGGGAGTCATGTGGTCTTCGTCAGCACATTTTTCACCATCGAGTTCCGGAAAGCACAAACCAGGAGCATCTCTGTCGCTGGGAGTGCACTACAGAGTATCAGGTGGAAGATCAAGTGCAAAAGGACATCGAAGCAGTGTGGAGTCAACGTGACGGGCGTTGGGGTGATGTTTTTTACCACACAACGCTTGGGCCCCGTCTGGGATCGCCTTGGCATAACCACTGGGCCTGCGCCGAAAGCGCCGAGCAAGTTTATGGCCCAGATATCCTGGATCCTCTTCAGACTCATCTTGACACGGAATGCTGGAAATACAGCCGCCCTGGCTTAGCCACAAGCCCTTACCTTCCGATGTTATTGTCATGTAAAATTATGTAAGTCCCATTTTGACTTCCATGTTACCAGTTTCTTACTTTGAATGTTTCGGCAGATCCACCGAATGCCTGAGATCGATCTACTCTTCGACGACGTTTATATTCACAGATACCCTTGCACTACAGAAGGCTATTGGTTATTGCAAACCGGCCCCTAACGATGACCCTGCATTGTGTTTGGGATTTCTACCCAAAGCCTTTTTTAAATATTGTCAAAAGTTGGAGCTATCGTTGACTCCGACATTTCAATTGGATCTTCCCTGCGCATCTAAGTTTCCAACTTGTTTTTTGAAGCCAACCCTCGCATTGTCAGATGAAATGTCCGAACTTCATAATGCATTCGATTTTCACTGGCTGCGACTAGACATGTTTGAGAGTCTCACCAGCATAAAAGTATGGGTGACTGCCATGTCAACAGGTTCTGTTTTTCATACGTTTCCCAACTACACACAATTCACAGACCTCGATGCTGGAGCACTTCAAAATGCCATGCATCCCTTCCGCACGATCAAACAGGTTGTCTTTAGTACACCTCTGAGTTTGAATGTCGGACCAGAAGAAGATGGATACTTTGACGACATGTCCAATCAACCAGGCCTTCGGATTTGGAAAAGAGGCACCGGAGTCCGGTTTTACCCACCAAAATATCGGGCCAGAAGACGCAGTTTTGAGAGTGGGGCAATACATACCAGAGCTACGAAGTACGAGAGGATCACGTCCCAGATATCAAGTGAATGATACTAATAGCCTCCTAGAGAGATAAGCCCGCCTCGCGTTATCTACGTGGACTTGAGTGAAGAGATTTGTGCATATCCAACCAGGGAGGCGGTATGGAGCCGAAATAGGGAGAAGCAGTCTCATGCGCAATCAGAAGAACCTTCTCGCTCCATCTCGAGCAGAGCGTGGACGAGATTAGGAAACTGGGTCCAGCAGGCAAAGTCAATGTCTCCGCCTCGGAAATAATATGCACGTGCGCTAGTTGTTGAGTATCGCGGCTATAAATCCTTTTTGGCTTGGACCTCCAAGAGTAAATGCCGCCAGCCAGCCCAAATTTCTGATGAAGCCGCATTTATCAAACTAGTAAATCACACGTCTTGTAAGTGCTTGGAAAGTTTGGGAAACGGAGATGGTTTTGATCAGGGCTGATCTGAATGTTGAATGTGCAGGTGGCCAGAATGTCGGCTCTACGAACAACCGTCTCTCCGTTAATGCCAAGGTTGATATCGGTCGTGGCGAGTTCTCATGGAAGGTTGAGAAGCCTGCAGCCAAAAGCACAAAGTCAAAGAAACACTGCAATAAAACCCCCAAAGAAAACCTTGGCGTTGATGAGAAAGAGCAGGATAGATATGCGATGGAGGCCTGCAACGCATTTCCACGAAAAACCATGAAGCCCGGAGACAAGCCCTTGCAATACTCGCCTAAAAAAGGAATGGTAAAAAAGGATTTGTCGAAAATGGTGCACAAAATTTCGTGGATTGACGGGTGTGTCGATCATAAGGAGATGTACGTTCTTCTGCCTGAAGGCAAAGAACACCAGGAGACAAATTGCCCTAATACGCTCGTGCACAATTACAAAGAGTGTGAGTATTGTCTATAGGTTCGCGTGGATTTGGTTTCAAACTAACAAGCCCATTATAAGTAACAACGGAGGCGCAGGAGGTTCGCTGGATATCGGATGTTTGCGTTATGAATTTTACGTGAAGGGACCACTGTAAAGATTTTCCTATAATAACGAGTCAACCTGAGAGTATATATGTTAAACTGACTACTCCTGAGCTGTTTTTGGTTATTACAATGAAGAAATGGAAAGAAATTCTACGTCAGCATATAGGGAATCACGCACAAGGGCATGACGTCTGAGTTGACTATTACAAACTCAGTCGGTATCCTAACCTGGGGTGAGCGGGGGAAAGTCTTGCTCCAAGAAGTCGAGTCTGAGTACGATTTATTGGGGTGATATGGAGAAATGTATATTGAAGTAGACGGCTGTTCTTTGAGCAGCCTTTCATTTTCCAATATTGGCCTGCCCGCCGAACAGCCAGCGACTATGGTCGTCATCGAATTAATTCAGGCGACCCCTGTTACGGATTCATTGGTATTCTATAAAAAAGGTCTTATTGATGAGGAATATAGATTTCTGCATCTTGCGCGTCGAAACCGGTCTTTTCGGCTTTAACAACAGTAAAATCCGTCATAACTTGGGCTGCATTTCCCCATAATTTCTTGTCAGAAATTTGTGACACAGACTGGGACAAGTGGACGAGTCAGCGGCACTTTGTCAGCCCAGTGCTTAAAGCTAAAATTTTATGCGAGGATTTCCCTTGAGATTCTGTGCTGGTCAGTGAGATGATGCATGAAAATCCTGACTTCAGCCCAGCAGATCATGGGATGTGGGCCAATTCACTACGAGACAACCATTGGGAGGCACGTCTCCAAACTCACACTGTGTGAAAGAGGAGGCGGAATTGTAGTTGACGGTGGTATATGAGAAAGTAGCATCGGTCTCCGCGGACATTTTAGGTATATAAAGGAGTACACGGCAGTCTTATTATTTGGTTTCCTCATCAAAAGCCTACAATACTCTTCTGCGCGGTAGCACATTAAAGAAATCTTTGGAAACAAGCGTATCGAAGAACACGGCACAAAACACCATGTTGGACAACAGCGCATCACTTCGCAAACTCGGCAAGAATGGCCCCTTGGTTCCGGCCGTTGGCCTCGGCCTCATGGGACTGTCTCTCGTTTACGGAAATCCGGGAAGCGATGAGGAGCGCTTCGCCGTACTTGATCGAGCGGTAGAAATTGGTGCTACGCATTGGGACAGCGCCCAGTGAGTATTTCTTGGTGTTTGTGTTTTGTTTCTTCACCATCGCTGACATTATCTTAGCGCGTATGGAGACAGCGAAGTGCTCTTGGGGAAATGGTTCAAGCGGACCGGCAAAAGAGATCAAATCTTTCTTGCTACCAAGTTTGGGTTCACCAAGGGCTTTGCGGACCTCACGGCAATTGACAGCTCGGCGGAATACTGCAAAAAGTCATGCGAAGAGAGCTTGAGCAGGCTTGGCACCGATTACATCGACCTCTTCTACATGCACCGCGCGAACCCAAACACCCCCATCGAGGAGACCATGCGCGCTCTGGTCGAGCTACAGAAGTATGTATCCGCAGTCGTCCGCACGCACTTTTAAGAAGAACGATCCCAACTAACACCTTCTGGTAGAGAGGGCAAGATCAAACACATTGGTCTATCTGAAATTAGCTCAGACACCCTGCGCCGCGCCTGTAAAATCGGGCACGTCGACGCGGTGCAGATTGAGTATTCCGCTTTCGTTCTAGATGTGGAGAATTCAGTCGGCACGCATCTATTGAAAACTTGTCGCGAGCTTGGAGTCGCGGTCGTGTGTTACTCACCCCTCGGGCGAGGACTGTTGACCGGGACATTGGCAACAAAGGAATCCGTCAGCGGCGAAGGCGACTTTCGCGGCATGATGCCAAGATTTTCTGGAGACAACTTTGATCACAACGCCAAGCTTGTTGACAGGTTCGGGTCATTGGCTGCCAAAAAAGACTGCACCCCCTCTCAGTTGGCCATCTCTTGGCTGCTGAAGCAAGGCGGTGACATCATCCCCATCCCGGGAACAAAGAAGATAAAGTACCTTGAGGAGAATTGGGATTCCCTCAAGGTTCAGCTGACGGATGATGATGAGAAAGAGATCAGAACCTTTGTCGAGGCTGCGGATGTTGCGGGCCATCGGGGTGCTCCGGGGTTCACCGATACAGTAGAAGAGACAAAATCCTAGTCTCCCCGGAGTTGGGATGGATGATTGGGGGATACTCAAACTAAAGAAATATTATCAGTCTTCGAGCGGCTTGCTCGTAAGAATTAACGGCGGTTCTTTTGGGGGCTGGCAACTTGCGCATGTCGATTGAGTGTCAGGGCGAGGAATTATCATAGTAGTCTTATCCTTAGGTATACCATGTTTTTATTATTTGTCTGTCCTGGCGTGTCTTCTGTATTTTGGGGATGCACTTTGTAGAAATGGGCAAGATATACCTCTGGTTCAGCGACCATTGTGGTCGTTGTACCAGACAGCCTGGCCCTTGGTTTCTGACCTTGACGGGCTCCTGTTCCCACCAGCGGAACGGCCTTTACAAATTACTTCAAAAATGCTTATGGTTCATTGAACACCAAGAGAATTGTCCGTAATTATAAATAAGTAGCGATTTACATCAACCCATGCCTTAGGTCATCATCTGCCTTAGTATACATATCTAAAGCTCAAGTTCTCCTTGTCCGTAAGATCATCAAATGCCCTGACTAGAGCATCATCTCTGGCCTCAGCAACACCTTGTGCGGCCATCTCATCTCGTTTCTTGTTCTCCGAGATGAGATACCACCTGAGGAGTACAATTATAACAACAAGAAGGGAGTAGCATCCCAGGTGAGTGGCAAAGGCAGTAAAGTACCGGGGGCCATCGTGGGACAGGAACACTTGAGGTCCTTTTTCGGAGTCAGTACAGGTATAATTTCAATCTTGCTGACGGGTCACATACCAATGGCATTTCCGGCAGCCCAGAAGATAAAGTTGAAAGCCACAGCAACAGTCTTTTTAGTCTGTCCAGCAATGTTTCGCGAAATCATGGAGAGGGCGAGAGTACCAGCAGACCAGAAGGAAAGGGTGATGTAGTAACAGATCAAAAGACCAATGTGTTGGGCGTAGGTCTTGTTGGGGAGGGTCATCAGAAGAATAGTTCCGACAAACGACCTGCCACTGTTAGTTGAAATTCAAATGCTTTGGTGCAAAGGATAATCTTACGGGACACAGAATCCCAACATGACAAGAAGGTTCTGGTTTGTCTTCTTGACGAGCCAGACAGAGGTGAGAAGAACAATGATGATGTAAAAGCCCAATACCATGGCAAGAAGCTGGGTTTCAAGGGTGGAGAAACCAAAGCTCGAGATGATGATATTGGCAAAAGCACCCAGTCCAGAAGTGGGAAGGGCAGTGCACATAGAAATAAGTGCATAGCCCCAGACCTGGGGGTCGCGGAGACCCTCGATGAACTGCTCCTTCTTGAACTTCTTGTTCTGGATACCGGTCTGATTGTCTCGAACACGCTCGACCATTTCATGCTTTTCCTGCTCAGTGAAGCAGTGGGCTCGCATGGGGGAGTCGGGCATCCACCAGAGAACAAAGAAGCCAAAGATGATGGAGATGATGCCGTACGACAGGAAGAGCCATTGCCACGACTTGAGAGGACCAGTCTTGATTAATGAGAAGCAATAGGCAAGCAAACCTCCGACGATTTGTTGGCCTCCGTTCATCATGTACCTGTTTTCACGTTAATTTTCGATCGTGGTTGTGGTGCTGTGATGTTTGGGGTTGCGCATACCAATACGTGACTCGGGAGGCTTGTTCCTCACGGCGGTACCACATTGCAGAGAGAATGACAAATGCAGGCTGGCAAGTCGATTCAAAAATTCCGAGCAAGGTTCGTACAACGACGAGACCGGTAAAGTCCTTGCAAGCAGCATGGCAAGCAAGACAGGTGCCCCAAGCGATGATGGAGAAGCTGAGGTACTTGGCGATGGGTACGCGAGCAATGATGTAGTTTTGGGGGTATTCGACGACGAGGATGGCAATGTAAATACAGGTAGTCAACCAAGAGTACTGTAGATGCATGGTCAGATCATGAGGGGTTGGTAGCTGGACAATACAATCTTACATTCTGGCTTATCGTGCCATCAGCATTCACCATACCGGTGTCCTTTGTGATACCCATAATGGAAGCAAAGGAAAGAGTGCCTTTATCAATAGCCTGGAGGAAATATGTCAAAATCATGACAAGGAGAATTCGCTTGTCAATCTTCCTGCGAAGCTCAACGTTTCGCTCCTCGGATATCTCAATGCGAACGTCTGAGGCATAGTTGGCAAGCTCCTTGTCGACTCGCTCGGAGTGGTAGGTAGGCTTCTCCAAGTCGACCGAGGTGCGTTCTACCTCGTCAGCTGCGGGCTTCTTGGTGGCATCTTGAGAGACAATGTCCCTCGAATTGTCGATCTCAGCAGCCATGATGATGTGTGAGGTGTTGGAGTTGAAGGCCAAAGGAAATGGCGCGCACACACAGTGAAAAAAAACAAGGGCAAAAAAGCACAAGAGACCTAAACTGCGCCCGAATCAATAAACTCTCGATTGGCATGGGCCTGGGATGTGTTTTATCTGCTAGCTGCCCCAGCCGGAGATCTCGGGGCTACCCCAGCCTCTCAAGCTGACTTCCCCATTCCCCATACCCCAGAAGTTGGGGTAGCGTACCAATGAGGAAGTCATGAAATTCATTGCATACTAGATCTGATGTTTTCTCGCGAGTGTCTGACCCGAGAGCCGATAGGAACACGAGTGTGCATCGTGGGGATGAGATTGGGTATGTGTTTTTTTGGTGGATCTGACCAGGGTATGATGTGATGAGCGCAACATCCGATTGACCCGTTGGGGTCGAGGATCCATTGAATACGCCTGGGCCGGGATAATGAAATAAGAAAGAAAGAAAAGCTATTATGGGGTCATGTTGGAAGAGAGACGGATGGTTCTTCCGCCCGTGCATGTCGACGTTTGGTGGGTTAGCTTGATGGAACCGATGCATCCCATTGCTACTGTTACTACGAGCGACTCTGGCACAGCAGACACAAGTATGCAGCATCTCCAAATCTGCATGCACCTTCTCCAACTCGATGCCAATACTCGCCAAGAACTTCCAGAATGCCTCCCGCCAGCAACATCTCGGCACCTCCTCACCCCATGTCGGGTGAGGTACCGGTCTGCTCGCTTCATTTCTGACTATTCCCTTTTTACCCAAATGGCTAAATCAATCCAGCCTCATCGAGCAAGACACCAAATGCAGAAACGGGACCAAAAGAAGGAGGCTCCGCCCCCAGCTGTTCCCCCCCCCAACCCCCACCCCCACAGTCACGCACAATGCGGAGAAGGGCAGGTTGGGTTGATGCCACCACACGATCCAACTCAAACGACGCGTGCACCAATCCCTCGGTGGACATCGGACCGAGTCTGGGTGCTCCGTCCCCGAATCGATTATTTGGGGCACACGAGATTACCCACCAGTCGCCGCCCCACGACGGGACGACCCCTCTCTTAAGCCGCCACAGCTGCGCTCGAGAACGAACGCTCTGCCTACCGAGACTCTAATACTCGCATTCGGCCGAGCAAATTGCCTTGTCTTCTCCGTCGCGGGCGTAAAACGTCATTCATAGCCAAAAAAGAAGTTCCTCCCGTGCTCCTTGCTCCCACCGCCATCATGCCCACCCATGTCCACGGCATCGCTGCCAACGATGTGCACAAGCAGATCCAGCAGCTCATCCACGAGCTCGTCAACATCAAGGACACGACGGGCGAGTTCCTCATGACGCTCGCCGATGGCCAGATCATCGACACCAAGGGATGGAACGACTGGGAGTGGACTCACGGCATCGGCCTGTACGGCATCTGGAAGTACTATGAGCTGACGGGCGAGGATAAGTGGCTCAAGATCATCGAGGACTGGTTCCAGGCCCGCTTCAAGGAGGGCCACAAGGGCAAGAACATCAACACCATGGCCGTCTTCCTGACCCTGGCCTACGTCTACGAGAAGACGGGCAACCCGACTTACCTCCCGTGGCTCGACAGCTGGGCCGAGTGGGCGTACCATGACCTGCCCCGGACCAAGTACGGCGGCATGCAGCACATCACCTACCTCGAGGTCAACGAGCAGCAGCTGTGGGACGACACCCTCATGATGACGGTGATGCCGCTGGCCAAGATTGGAAAGCTGCTCAACCGCCCGCACTACGTGGCCGAGGCCAAGAAGCAGTTCCTCATCCACATCCAGTACCTGTTCGACACCAAGACGGGCCTGTTCTTCCACGGCTGGACCTTCAAGGAGGGCGGCCACAACTTCGCCGACGCCCGCTGGGGCCGCGGCAACAGCTGGGTCACCATTGTCATCCCCGAGTTCATCGAGCTGCTGGACCTGGCGCCCAGCGACCCGCTGCGCGACCACCTCCTCAGCACGCTCAACAGCCAGTGCGAGGCCCTGGCCAAGGTGCAGCTGGACAGCGGCCTGTGGCGCACGCTGCTGGACGTGCCCGAAGAGGAGGGCTCGTACGTCGAGGCCAGCGCCACGGCCGGTTTCGCCTACGGCATCATGAAGGCCGAGAGGCGCAAGTACATCGGCAACGAGTACTCGGGCGTCGCGCTCAAGGCCATCAAGGCCGTGCTGGACAACATCAGCCCCGAGGGCGAGCTGCTCAACACGTCGTTCGGCACCGGCATGGGCCACGACCTGCAGCACTACAAGGACATCCCAAGGACGAGCATGCCGTACGGCCAGGCCATGGCCATGATGGCTCTGGTTGAGTTTTTGCGGGCATTTGTGTAAAGGGGCATCATATAATGAAAGGATCAAGTGGAAACAAACCGGCAATCATGTAAAAGGGCCAAAAAAAAGATTTTTGAACAGAAATTGAGCAAGGGCAGCTTTCCATCAAAGGGGGTAGGTACCTAGCCAGCCATCATGACAAATAACGACGAAGAGAAATGAAATTAGTAAAGCCATATATGCGATTGGTCCACTGCGTGCCTGGGCTGGTGAGACAGCATTTCTGGTGGTGTGCGGCGAGGGGAGCCGAGTGGGCGGGCGGCGAAGACGGGACCACGGGGCCACGAGACTGCGGCGACGGCTGCTGCATGTTATGTTCCGAACGAGGAATGTAGCACTGCGGGCTGATGCAAGCCGTGAGCGACTCTGCGGCGCATTGATTATCGCAAGGTAGATCCGAAGTACTGCAGCGTGGCAGGTGTGATGATTCAACGACGGAGTGCTGGGTGCTTGTTGGTTTAGCGCGTTCGCTGCGTGGGACCCTGCAAAAAACCCCCACGTCCAAGTAATTCTAGACAAATGACGAACAATACTTGAATAACATTTATTTATTCAAATGTACTACTGGCTTGGGACATTTTTCAATGTAAAATTCATTTTTACTTGGCATATTATGAGTGCTTTTTTAGTCGGAATTAACGTTGTGAAAAGTACATTTCGTCATTCGGAATGGGATCCGAGCGTTGACGTGTAGATTGGCTCGCGGTACTTATCACTTGACAGCTTCGGAGGAAAGGCTTGACTGGGGTGAGCCTGTTCCAAGTTTGTTATTCAACATTTATTAGTGCAATCAGTCGCGTGCCGTGTGCACCGCCAAAAAAGAAAGCCTCTCTCATCTCATCTTTTAGCAGCGAGCCCAAATAACTCAAATCCGCTACTTTAGCAGGCCAGACCCTGACGAGATGCGGCCACCCACGTCATCACTCGCCATTCTTCTTATTCCAACTCTATGTTTTAATTGTTTCCATTCGCCATTAAAGTCTCATCTCGCAGCCTCACGTATCAACCCATCCTCATGAGAACCCCGCATCCCGCACCAGAAAAAAAAAAGCGGTACCGGGCAGGTACGCGCCTGGCATCAACGACGCCATTCTGTTTTTAGCGTAATGGGTGGGCTGGCGGCTGCAGTGATCCCAATCAAGGCTGCTGCGGTGCGATAATAAAAACATCTCAGCCGAGTCGTCTCACTTTTCGTATGCACGCCGCTCTATTCCATTCGGCCAATTCCTCCCTGACGGGCATTTCTCCTTAGCTCCTCCCCCCTTCCCCCCCCAGGGTCGTCTCGCCCTTCTGCAGCATATCGTAGCTGTGCTGTTGAGGTGGTGCTCGCACGACGGACGGCCTCTCTGATAATTAACCAGCGCCCCGCCAGCCCCAAGACAAACCCACCTCGCCTATCATCGACGTCACCACCATTGGCCGGTGTACCTCTGCCGAGCGCACAGTCCTGCGACAGCTTCTCGCAAGCCTCGCAGCGGCTTCTCAAACCCTCAATCATGTCGCCCGCCAGAGCAAATCCAGTCTCGCGCACAACCTCGTCTGGATCCTTCCACGCCGGTGCGCCAATCCCATCGGTCAACCCCATACGACGGAGCTCCCACCGCTACCAGACTTTCCCCACGACACCGCCCAAGACACCCCTCGAGCAGCCGGCGCCGCCCTCCGACATCAGCTCCGAGGGCTCGGAACCCGACGACAATGAGACGCCGCTCCCCGTGCGGCAGCTGCTGCTGCTGGCCCTGCTCTCGCTCGCCGAGCAGACAGCGCTGAACTCCATCTCACCGTACCTACCCGAGATGGTGGCCTCGATGCCAGGCATTCCCGAAAGCGAGAGCGGCCTGTACGTAGGAATCCTGGCCAGTTCCTTTGCGCTGGCCCAGCTGTCGACCAACTTCCTCTGGGGGTACGCATCGGACGGGATTGGCCGCAAGCCCGTGCTCATCATGGGCACAGCGTCGCTCATGTTCTGCTTCTGCTTCTTTGGCCTGTGCAAGGCCTACTGGCAGATTGTCGTGGTGCACGTCGCCATGGGCCTGCTCAATGGCAACGCCGCCTGCGTCCCCACCGTCCTAGGCGAGGTGACGGACCGCAGCAACCAGAGCCGCGCCTTTACATACCTGCCCATCATCTACTCACTCGGGGGGATCACCGGTCCTGCGCTGGGCGGACTGCTCGTAAAGTCTGGCGCAAGGTACCCGTTCCTCGGCCCGAACGTGCTGGCCGCCGCGCTGCTGCTCTGCAGCGTCATTGCCGTGGGCATCTGGTTTGAGGAAACGCTGGACGAAAGTGAGGCGGGCTTCGTGAAGCCCGCCTGGGTTGACAAGTTGGCCTCGTGGTTCCCCAAAAGAAAAACGGAACTGCGCCGCAATTCCTGGAGCGCGAGATGGCCTCGCACTGGATCTCACACGCAGCCTCTGCTGGTGGCACCCAACACTGAAATCTCAGACGACGAAGAGGACGATGATGAGAGCCCTCGCGAGCACGACCAAGATGTCCAAAAGTCGACCTCCAAGCTGGGCTCCGCAGCGTCCACCTGGCACGAGATGAGCGGCACCACGCTGCTCCTCCTCTGCACCTATCTCGTCTTTCAGGTCTCCAACATCTCCTTCAACAGCCTGTACCCCATTTTCGCCGACAGCCCGCCGCCTGCCGGCCGAGACATGCTGCCCAGCAAAATCGGCATCAGCCTCAGTCTCGCTGGTGTCGCAACCATCATCTTCCAGGCCTTCTTCTTCCAGCCGCTCAAGGCCAAGGCGGGGAATCTGGGCACATATCAGATGTCCCTGCTCGGCATCGGATTGTGCATGCTACTCATGCCTTGGATTGGGTACGCCACTGACGCCCCGCTGTTTGGTCTGGGCAGCGGCAAACTGTGGCTGTACATTGAGATGGGTTTCATTCTCATCGTCAAGAACATTTGCGCCGTTGGTGGTCTGTCAAGCGTCATGCTACTGGTAAGAATATGCTTGTTTCCCGTCTCTTTCCGCACCATAATGAACTAACCCTTGCTCAGATCACCAACTCTGCACCTTCCCATGCAAGCCTCGGGACCCTGAACGGTATCGCGCAAACTCTCTCTGCACTTGGCCGAAGTTTTGGGCCTTTTGTTTCGGGTGCCCTATTCACTCTATCTACGCGCATCCACCCCAAGGGTGAGGCCCTGGCATGGAGCCTATTCGGGGGGCTCGCCATCGTCGGCTGGTTCGCTTCGCTCTTCATCAAGAGAGCTGGGCTGGAGAGCGATGACTGGGTTGGCCCAGAATCCGAGCGCCATCCTAACGATGACTCAGCATAAAGCGACTTGGACTTTTTACACACATCAGGTTCCGCCAGTGGTTGAGACTAATTTTTATGATACCATAGATAAGCATATAAGAGTACATGGGTGAACAATTTCTTGGAGTACACGGCCAGTAACAGGAGTTGATGGGGAATACAGCATCAAGTCAAATACATTTTATAACACCTTTTATGCCGTGTCAACGCAGACGTCAACTTTTTTTTCGTCGTGGGAGAGTCGGAGCTGATGCCGCTTCGCCTGAGTAACGCCCGAGAAGCATGAACAGACCTGAGTTGGTACTGGACCTCCGGCTTTCCTGTAGCAGTACAATCTGGACCGGTACCGCTATAGCCCGCGCCATCAGTTAACTCAATTGATGGTGCGCATCGCGGTACATATTCTCACCAAGACTTGTGCCTTCCTGAGCCGGAGGTTGGAGCGGAGCAAAAGACCCGCAGCCCAACGCGACCCAGGCAAGCGGGGGGCAAAAAAACATGAGACTCCAAAATCCCTGCTTGGTCGCCCACATCAACACACGTCTGAATTCCTAATAAAAGTTATATAATTTGCCTTAGGTTATCCATAAGGAACTCTTAGCCTAGCTTTCTTAGGCGTGTGATGCTGTGTGCCGGTCATCTTAGGTGGTTGTGTTAGGAAATTGGGTGTGTGAGGCTGTTTGGAGTCTCATTTTTTTTGTCCCCCGCTTGCCAGGATAGGGCAGCCAGAGAGAGGCAAAAGCTAGTTGCAAGTCCGCCCCCTAGCAGTGGGAATCAACAATTACCTTCCATGAAAGCCAGAGGAATACTAGTTTCCAAGGAAAGCTATCTTTTCATCACAATCATCATTGGGACATTGCATCTTCGTAATCTTCATGTTAATGCTCATCTGACGAGAGCTGCTACCTCACTTTTTTTACCAATAGACGCCATCAAAATTCAATCTAAATGCCCTCTCTTCCCTTTTGTGTAAATTCCAGGTTCCTTCCCTATTTCCTTTTTTGTAGGGGGGGCCTAGGAAACCGCTGCTGAAACAGATCAATGAAACCAGACAAGTCTCATAGTCAAATGCTACCAAGCCAAATTTGCCGATGCGCTATCCGGAACTTTTTTTTTCTTCCAGAAGCGCGCTCAAACACGCCAAAAAAAAATATTACTCCACGCTGCAGATCCTGCGCCGCTTAAGCAGTGGGGATGGCAGCAGCGGCGACCTCCATGTCCTTCTCGGGGTGTTCGCCAAGGGCAAGGTGGAAGGCTCGGATGATAGAGTCAGCGTCGTCAATGGCAATGGGTCGCACGTCGGCGAGAGCCTTGATCTTGGCAGTGACGAACTTGACCTGCTCGTCGGACATTTCAAGGCCAAGCTGGTTAACACGGGTCTTGATGGCGTTCCATCCAGTCAATCTTGACGCGAAATGGACATAACGTGTCATACCGAAATCAGCGGGGTCGATGATTTCGTATGTGGAGGGGTTGTTGAGGATAGCCTTGGCATGGATACCAGCCTACAGATGATTCGTTGTTAGCACATGGGGAAAAAGAAAGAGAAAAAAAACGTATAAACAAACGTACCTTGTGTGTGAAGGCGCAGAATCCAGTAATGGGGTTGTTGAAAGGAATGTTAATCTCGACGGCCTCTGCAACGAGATCTTCAATCTCCTTCAGCTTGTGCAGCTTGTACTTGCCCATGACGTAGTCACGGTCGGCGACAATCATGCGGGCCATCAGTCCGCCCAGGGTGGTGATTCCGTTTCGCTCACCAATACCAATGACGGAGGTATCAATATGAGTAGCTCCAGCCTCGAGGGCGCAGTAGGCATTGGCAATGGCACACCCGGTGTCGTTGTGGAAGTGGGTCTCGATGTCGCAGCTGACAACGCCCCGGAGGGTTCGGACAAGGTCGTAGACCTGGCGGGGAGTAGCGCAGCCAACCGTGTCTGCAATTCCGACACGGTTTACGCCAGCCTTGTCGACAGCCTTGTACAGAGAAAGAAGGTCGACGAGATCGCTTCGGAAGGAATCCTCTGAGGAGAACCGGACCTCGACGCCCTTGGACTTGACGTAGGCAATTACCTCAAGAGCTTGCTTCTGGATGTATTCCATGCTTTTGCCGTGGGAAAATTCTCGGAGGAAGTGGGATGTTCCAATAACTAGATCGAGGCCGTCGACGCCAGTTTCGATGGCGGCCTTGGCATCATCCATTGTGCAGCGGACGTGGGTGAGAATCTTGGCCTTGAGCCCGAGCTTGCAGATGGCCTCGCAATCGGCCCTGGATTGTTCCGAGGCGACAGGGCTCGTGAGCTCGATGTATTCGACACCAAAGTCATCGCTGGCGGGGTTGTTAATGGTTGCGTTGCCATAGGCAAAAGGGAGGGTTCATCTTACAGGGCCTTGGCGATCTTGATCTTGGTCTCGGTGTCGAAGAAGGCATTGGCAAACTGCTCGCCCTCACGCAGCGTCGACTCGATAATCTTAAAGTTGGAAACATTGGAGATGAAGTCGCCAACTGGCTTGTATGGGTTGGAAACCTTGCTCTTGTCGGCAACGGGGTGTCTGGCGGTCTGGATTCGAGGTCAGCGGGAAGCCGAGGCCGGAGGGGTCGCAACTGGAACTTACATGGACGTCGTTGACGGCGGCGTCAGCGCCGTTGGAGGCAGCGGTGGTGCTCATGTTGGACTGGCGGTTTGTATACGGTGAGGATCTTTTTTGGGAGAGAAATTGAGGAGTCGAATTGAGCCGGGGAGCGCAGGCTTTTCTAGAAAAAAACTGAGCCTATTGACTTTTTTCTGTTTTGCTCGCCAGTCAAGGGCACTGTGGGCGGTACGGCATCAAACCAATGAGAAAAATTTACAGGCTGCGAGGTCGACTTCAAAGAAGCAGATCTCACGTGCGCGGCACCACCGAGAGGGGCACGCTTGCCGCCATGACGGCGAAGAATGGCCAGGATGTCCAACGATGGGCAGGATGGACAAGGCCAAAAGCAGCGTAGCGCGTGGGCGCTTGGCAGCGATGCCACGCCATGCGTCATCCCCCGCCTAAACCGGGGGCCCAGAACAGACATTTCGCTGCCCGTCTTCGGCTCTGTCTGCTTGGTTTTTTGAGTCACTAACCACACTGACTGCCACTTACGCTCGTCTCTCGCCCTCCTAACTGCGGAGAACGGAGGTAAATCCCCTCCTTCCCCCTGCAGGGGCAATTGTGAGTAACTTGAGAAACTTTAGACATGCCGCAACCCCGTGTCTCGGTCAACCCGCCCTTTAGTGCTGCCCTGCCGTCATGCCCATTCCGCTGATTTGCTCGCTTCCCTGTTCATTCCCACGTCTCGCAACATGCTGCACCATGCTGCACCCGGGCCGGGCCAATGGCTCGTCCGGACGTCTGTCGGACCTGGGCCGCCGTAGCTCCTCCAGCTCGCCTAGTTTTCTGCTCCTGCAGCCAGCTCTCCAACGCTTGGCTTGTGCCGCTGCCGTTTGAGACCCGCAATGGCTTCTTCACCTTGCACACAACACAGAGCACAATCCAACCCTTGAATAATTGTGACAGAGGTACTGCCCCACCATGACCACCACACAAGTTGGCCCAGTCAAAATAACCACAATTTCCAAACAAAAAGAATACCCACCAAAAAAGATACCCTAAGGGATTTATTTTTAGAATAATATCTTTTATTTAGGTATTTTTTTTGTTTATTCCAACTAAAAAAAAAACCAAGACATCCCCCTTTTGGCGGGGGCCAGCCCTGTGCAACAAATTGTCGGACTGACAATCACCCAAGGATTGGTGGTATTGTACAGCCTAACCTAGCCCGCGGCATGTACCACAGAGTAAGCCCTGCTGAAATACGGCCCCGCGCCGCCTCATGTCTGCACCCTGCACAGCGCCTCCACTTCCCCAGCAACTTGCTGAGTCAGAGCCACCGTCGCAGCCGAAGCCGGCTGCTCTCATTCATTCGCTGAGTCAAGCCCAAAATTTCTTCTCCGCCATCGTTATCCCCGCAAATGGAAGTGCATCTACACATGCATCGTTCTTATGCCAAACTACAGAATACACATTAAATTTATATTCAATGTGCATGCGAATTATGAATGCAATGTGGTGCATCCGGGATCAATCAAGCGAATTGGCCCAAGTACAGCATTGCTGGCCCAATTCCCCCAGTATTCGACAAATTTGGCACACTTTGGTGTCGCACAGTGCTCCGCGGCCTGTAGTGCCGATCACTTCTCCGTAAATTTGAGATCTGGAGAGATCCGAGATGGAATACATGCAAATTCATTCGTCAGCACCTAAAAGCAGGGACCGAGGTTGTTTCCAATTGTCCACTAAAAATGCTTGGTGGTGTCATCCCGCCTCTAGTCTCGCACACGAGAGCTGGGTTAATTGGTCCTGGACCATCCCAGCCACGAGGTGCCCGTTGTGAAAAATAAAATGCTATCATTATTAGTATTGCGGTCTTAATTTAGACACAGTTGGCTCGCTTGCTTTCCAAACTCTAGAAATTCACAACTGTCGTGTTAATTGACTTTTATTTTGGTCCCCCATGCAGTTTTGATGAACCTGTCGTGTTCTATCACAATTTGCTTCGAAACCAGAAGTTCCAATTTGCAGCTTCTTCTGCTGTGCGAACGATTTCCGAATCTTTTTGCTTGAGGAACGAGAGCGAAAGCGAGGCAACCCACTGCCACGAAACACGGGTCGATGCGGGAATCTGACAGAGAAATCCAACAAAGCGTCACCAGCAAAAGGAAAGAAACCTGCGCCCTGCTCTGAGAAAACAGTCCCATTCAGTGAGTGATGACGAGGGCGTGGATGACGACCCCGAGTGTCACTGGGGCAGTCATCATGACCATCACCTTCACCTCCAGTTCTCCGCGACGTTGCACACAAGAAAGCTCTACTCGCCTCCAGCTCACGCTGGTTTCACGTTTGACTTGGTGGCGACATTCCAGCTACCAACTTCACTTTGACCCTTTCTAAAATCTACGTTCTTCTTTTCATTTGTATTCCTTTTCTTCAGAAGTCTACAGCATTCCTACATTATCCCTTGGATCCCTAATATGTCCCCTGATATCAACCTTCCTTCTGTCGTGCTTCTCAACTAAACATTGCGTCCCAGTCCTGAGTTGCAGCGGGTCGTTCCTCCGCCGGTTTCGGCGGTTCCTCTGCCTTCTTCTCAGCTCCCTTGTCGAGCCTGGCCTCCATCGCAGTACGCTTCTTTGGCATTGTTCCCGCTGCTCTTCGTGCCCCACCCGCAGGCCGTCCACCCGAGGGTCGCACGGGGACTACTCGCGGTGCTGGTGGAGCTGCTGGCAAAGCCGCGGGCTTGGGTGTTGGTTCCTCATTTTGCTGGGCCTCCCTTTTGCTCAGCTCCTGTGCTCGCATAATCATATCAACGACTTCATTCTTCGTCACGTATCCTGACGATTCCAACGCACTCACGCGTGATATCGCATCCTTGATCTTCGTAGCATAACCAGCAGACTCCAAGATTTTAACACGTCCGTTCATGTCCTTGATCTTATTGGCATAGGCAGTGTACGTATTCTCCGTGTTTGTCTTGGATTCGTCAATCTGCCTGGCAAGTTCCTTAAGTCGAAGCTTGATAGCAGTGAAAGCCCTGTCCGCTTTCTCTTCGACCAAGCTTGCATTGCTGTTTTCGGCACCACCCTTCTTGATTTCGGCAATCTCCTTCTCCAATTCCGCGACTTTCTGGTTGACAGTGTGGGCCATCGAGGCAGCGTTGGCGGCAACACCGTTAATTGCTTCGCTGCCTGCGCTTCCGCCACCTCCGCTGTTGACAACAGCACCAGCAGCACTAACTTGCATCAGGTCAGCGCGTCCCACAGCTGCAAGGCATCCCGTGATTGTGCCGTTTATGGCTCCATAAGAGTCTATAAATCGCATGGCCAAACATTCGGAATTGCGGGGCAAGTTGTGAGACCAGTTCTTGCGTCGGCTTCGGCAGGTGAAGTTACTATCTCCCCTCTTTGCCATGGCCGCAGTTTTCAAGTCCCCCTTGATGCGACGTACAAGTGACCATTCGGAGGCAGTTTTAGCCTTGGTTTCAGCATAGTAGTCGCCGATATGCTTGAGTGTATCACGGTATACGGTCGCCAGTGGGTGGTTCGGATGCTCTGGTTCGTTATCCACGATTATGAGACCGCAGTTGCCGAATTCGTTGTTGCAGGCATTGATAGCCTCTTCCATCGGCCATCCTATTTTGCCCTTGTTCTTTTCCTGGAAACAGCGGTATTCGGGCCAGGTGTCGTACGAGCCATCGTCGGCTTCGGGTTTTCCGGCATCAGCTTCAAATTCTCCGGTGGAATCCGCAGGGCTATTGTTGTCATACAAGGCCTGCATTTTTGCTTTGGCCTTCCGGTGGTTTTTATCGACGGCGAACTGTCGTGCGTGACGGCGCACTGTTGGAATTGGTGTGTGTAGCAGTTGTTAGGTGTCGGAAACGACAGCGAACTGTAGGGTGCGGCGGCGCACTGCCGGTTTCGACAAAACAGCTCCGATGCAGGTATGTCAGAAAATTTGTTTAGATGAAAGAGTTAAGTTGGATAGCAAAAGGCGGGCGGGGGTTTGATTTCCTATGCAATGAATACAAACAATAAAACAACATGTTTGCTTAACGAACTCCACAGCTTCAATCATAGATTTGGTGATAGCTGTGAAAGGATGGAATTTTGCAGTTACTTTATCGCCCACACAGTGAACTCCAAGTCAAAAATAGGTATTCACAATCACCAGTTTAAAGTTAGGAATTTGTTATCCAGCAATCAATTTTTGACAATGAGCATCCTACTAAGTACCCTACGTACCTATACTACGCAATCCAACAAATACAACATAATAATAAAAATAAAAATAACAATAATTGTTGGAACGTTGAATTCATTACAAAGGGATTACAGTCATCGAGGCCTGAGGCACCGGCTAGGTGCCTAGTGTGAAGGCGGCAGGAAGCGAGATCAAGGGCATCACATGACCTACTCACAACAACACCAAAAAGGGGCTCTCTTTAGCTTAGTTAGATAGAACAATTCAATCATCATTCGAAGCAACAGACCATACGGCAGCAGCTGCTATATTTGTGACCTTAACTGCGTCATCCCTGACCCCGGGACTTACCCACAATAATACTAAATACTAAATACCTAAAATAAAATTTACCTAAACATAAAAAAAAGGATGGGCCAAAATGGCCCAATTATTTATTCAAATAGAGTAAAAATGGGGGCTTGTTATCAAAAATTGATTGCCTAAATTTGAGGCTTCGTTTTGCATATCTCATGAGGCAGCAGCAACATCTATCATCTCAACATCTTCACTAGAAGGGGGAGGAAGCAGTGCCCGGGGAGGCCGTGTTGGAGGACTGCGAGTCGACACTCGATTTTGGTTCTAATCGCAAGTTAGTATGAAAGACATGCTGAAGATGAACAAAACCGACCACGTGTGTCGCACTCTTGAGATGTCTTTGCAACCGGGTGGTGGTTTGAAAGTCCATGCCGAAACACTTTTTTCCCTCAACACGGCAGATCGTTGCTGGCCCAGCCAAGTCCTAGTCGATGTTGGCATCTTCCAGATGCTCGTAATCGGGTCCAACTCGTTTTCGCAAACAGTATATCTCAATCATGTGGAACCTTTCCGCTGCAACTTTTTGAAGATTCTTCCCTGGCGGGGTTAGAGATGCCATCCCACGACGCGCTGGGTTAATGGACTCACATTCTTCTGGGTTCGATGATAGGGTGGGTGTGACAAATGCTGGCATTGTCTCCCGAGGGATTGGCGAAAGTTCAGGGGCGGGAGGAAGAGATTCTGGCCATTCGATCCTCTGACAAATCGATGGCGCCGGGGGTCTCACGCAGTGGCAGATCCATTTCTTTCTCACACTAGAGGAGAGAGTGGCGCGATGGGTAATCGTGATTGATGAGAGAAGACTTCAACAAGTTGGGAGTGCCCGTAAACGGAGGAGAAGCAGCGCTGAAATTGTTATGAACAGAAGGCGTACGACATGATTTCCGGTAACATTTTCAGGCACAAAAGCGGGAAAGTGGAAGGAGCGTCACTGATGCCTAAGGAATTCCTCAGGCATTACTCTTCAGCCATTGACCATCATGAACTTCTCGTCTTTAATATTCCTGATAACTTAGCATTTTTTCCAGAGAATATTAACGAATTCGGATCCTCAGCCTCAGTTATGCTGCCTGTTCTTATTTGCGACGTTGTGAAAACCCCCGATGTCTTCTAGTTCTCTCTATTTGCTTTGCTGCTCGTCCTTATTTCCAGCGTTGTGAAAAATCCCGACACCTTCCAGTTCTCTCTACCAGCTCTGCTGCCTCTTATTATTTGCGACACTGTGAAAAATCTTGTTCATCGCCATCCCACTGCCAATTATCATTCAAGTTGTTGTGAAAATTTGATTGCTTCCAAAATTCCCTAGACATCACAATTTGAGCCCTGTGATTTTATCCATGCTTTGAATGCTGCCATCCATTCTGAATTTGGAATATTGTGAAAATCTATTAAACGCTAGAGCCTAGCCCATGATCTCCAATTTATCCCACTCTCCCTCTGCGAAATGACCCAGCCCGGCCCATGGTCTCGAATTTGTCCCACTCCCCATGCGAATCCCCGTGAAATGACCCAGCCCATCGCCAGTTCTCCACAAGTATCACCACTCCAATTGCACGCTGACCAGTACCTGCCAACCCATGTAAAAGACGCATTGAAATCAACAATGGTGAAAAGTTGACTAGTCTGACTCGGTATTCTCACGCGCGACGGTGTCGTCGGAAACGGTGGCGGTGGTAGCCACAGCTACGCTTTCTTTTCCTGGATTAAGCATGTCCGGCAATTCCCTTTGACGCGATGTCTCGTCGTCGTCGTCGTCGTCTTCGACTCGAGGTCTCTTCGGCTGTCTGCCGCCTGCAAAGAGTGAAAAGTTAGCGATCAACGAAAAAGAATGAAAAGATGAAAGTAACTTTCCCTGCGTTTTACTGCGCCTTTTTGGCGCGGCTGTCTTTTGGGCCAATTCCAATGAATTTTGTTCTGCGATGGGGATACCTCCAACGTAGTCAGGGTTCGACACAAGTAGGTATTGCGTCGTGATACTGGCATCGCCACTGAAGTGAACGTTCAGTGGTCGATCTTCAGCCACGCGGAGTGCTTGCACACCTCGGCGCAGGTTGTTGGCATTGGCAGGAAACGCTTCAGCGAATTGCTTCCAATTTTTGCCCAATCGGCTCTCTTCGAAACCAGGACGTGCCATCAGTGCACCGGCGAGATCGGTTGCCGTCGGGCCATCGTCAAGTGGGTTGCCTGTCTTGACTGCCAGCTTGCACAATCGATCGAGCGCCCGGATGAAGCTGTCGTTTCGGCTAGCGTAGTTCTTTGATGTCGCCATCTGGAATAGACCTACCACTCGTTAGTATGTTACACAATGTACATCTCCTAAAGTTCGACATGGCTTGGTGATGGCGGTTACGTGGGTATAGTGTATACTGACCGAAAAAAGAAAGGTAGATGAGAAGAAAATTGTTTGGAAATAAGAATTCAGTCAAAATAGTTAAGATGGTCAACGAAATGGTTACAGAAAAGGTTGGTCGAGCTGTGTTTGGATGATGAAACTCTGAAGTTTGTACAGCTTCAAGTGCGTTGCTTAAATAGGGCAATGGTGCTTTGGCCACCCTAAGACCTAAGTCAGTGGCCTAAGATCAAATTTCGAGTCATTTCAACGAGAGGCAATTGTGAAATATGCGAGAGTGTGAGAGTCTCAAAAGTGCGACTTTCACTTTTCGCTCTCAAAGTAAAACCATGTTCAACTATTTTTATTCAGTCTACCTATTTGTATTATCCCCGCTTCAATGCATTTTGTGTCTTGGATGAACTTCTCGCTGTTCTTGGAGTTTCGAACTTGGCTACACATTCGGTCACGTGCCACCCATTCTATAAACTACCCTCAGAGTTCATCGCTCCCAACTCCCCGCTCCGCACACTCGACTTTAGTTCTCTTTTTTTGTGCAATAACATCACATCACGCAGCCTTTGACTCTTTCAGCGCCATGTCAGTTTCTACTTTTGAATTTACCACTTCGCCGTTGCTGACAAACTTCCAGAACGAATCATGTCCGAACTTCTTTTCGCAGAGACACCCGCGCTGCCACCGGGATCAGAATTGCGCGCTATCAAACTCAAGGAGAGCTATCGATACCACGATGGTGCAGCACAAGTACCTCACAGCCTCCGAGGCATCATCCCGGACGCATTCAAGGAAAACGGTGTCTTGTTTCTTCATCAAAATGAGGAAGGATTTCTCTACTGCCGCAGTCCCTGTGGTGCTTGGGGAGTGGCTCTTTTCGTCCGAAATGGTGTTCACCTATGTGGTAAGTACATTCTGGGGCACATTTGGGGCACTGCCCTCTGACAACATCTCTTTTTAGGATGAGTCTTGATACATTATTTGTAATCCAACCCTTGAGTTATTGTAACGGAGGTGCTTCCCCACAGCAGTCACTGCACAAATCGGCCCAGTTAAAATAAACATAGTTTCTAAAGCATAATGACCCTAAAAGAGGCTGAGTGATTATCTTTAGGTAAATCTATTTACTTAGAGATTACTTTTACTTATTTTAGGTACAAATCCTAAGACCCCCTATCCTTTGGTTTGGGTCGCGTGCAACGTATCAGACTGACAATAATTCAAGGGATATACTGTACATGGGTTGGGAGGCACTTGGAAAAATCAACATGCAATCGAATTAGCCATAACGCTAGAACTCAGTGTGCAGCACGCTCGGGCGCCCTTGAGGCGGGGTGAGGTAAGTATTCAGTGAACACGCAGAGCTGAACCAGGGCGAGGATGTCGCACTGTTACACTTACAGCTAGGTCAGCCACAAAGACCACTTAGGATTGCACAGACCACAACCCAGTAGATCAAACGACTTTAGCTTAGCTTGGCCTTCTATTGTGAATAGAAGCCATAAGCCTATTCAGCTCATTCAGCTTTCATACCTCTATCGGGCGCCTCCGGCCGCCCTCAGTTATATACAGCTATATAATACCTAGATAGAGCCCCTCAATAAACAGACAAGAGCTTCCATTTTTCACTATCACATGCACCTATTGACATAGCTATCCAAGTGACAGAGGACCTTGATTCAGTTTCCACAAGCGGCGACAAACTACGTCTAGATTCACATGACATAAGAAGATTCACAAGATGAAAATTGTTACGGTTCGTTTGGTTCGTTGGATCCGTGACTTCCAGATACGGATCCGTGGGACGGATCAGTGTATTCGTAGGACATTCGTAGGTTATCGAAGAATAGACATTGCGCTCACAGCTCACAATTCTTCTTGCTCTTAAGATGTGATTTGATGTCTGTATGTTTCTTGATGAACCCAACAACTAGTCTGCTGGATCCGTACTTATAGCTACTGAATCCGACACGTGACTACGTACTAGATTTGTACTTTTTCCAGCACATAACAAAAATACACACTTGATCATGATTATCATCATGTTTTACTTCATATCAAATGTACTATTCAAACACATTAAGTGGACAATGTGTCTCTCGGATGTCCGCATTATCTGCATCCTAACACCAAAGTCGCTTGAAAATCTTACAGAATACAACCCAGCTTAGTACGAATATCTGAAGTGGGGGTTCACCTAGGATCAGTCAGCATTAGCATGAGAAACACAGTCGCCAAAGATGTGAACACGTACCCTGTCAGTGATATCCTCAAAAGCGTGGGTCAGGTTATCGTCCTGGATAACCTCGCCGCTTGCGACTCGGGCATCTCGCCTCTTGTTTTGCAAAATGTAGTAGGTTCGGAGGGCGAAGAGAACAAGCTCCAGCAGGGCAAAGCAGCCTATTACAATGGACAGCGCCAAGAAGTATCGAGGGGCATCCTTGTCGCGGAAGGTTTGAGGGCCAATCGAGTTGCCGGCAGCCCAGAAGATGAAGTTGCTGGCAATGATGATGGACTTCTTGGTGGATCCAGCAACGTTTCGGGTCACCAGGGCGAGGGCAAGACCAGAGCAGGCCCAGAAACTGTACATGATGTAGTAGGCGATGAGCAGGCCGACTCGCTTCGATGGGTGGAAGGGCACGGCGATGAGGACGACGACACCAGCAATGGTAGGCAGGATGTAAGCCATCATGGTAAAGGTCGTCTGCTTGTACTTGCGATCGAACCACGCGGAGCTCCACATGACGATGATCATGATGGCGCCAATGACCATCTGGAGCAGCTGCGTCTCCCATGTCGAGAAACCAAACGACTTGACGATGATGTTGGCGTAGGCGCCAATGCCACCGGAGGGCAGGGTTGTCAGGAGCTGGATCAGGGCAAAGGCGTAGACTATTTCCCAAGAAGGTTAGGTGTGGGGGTGGGTCTGGGGAGAAATGAGTTCAACGTACGTTGGGGGTCGGTAAAGGCATCCTTGACCTGCTCGGGTCGGAACACCTTGCTCTGCAATCCAGTCTGGTTTTCGCGGACACGCTCGACCATGAGCTTCTTGTCCTCCTCAGACCAGCACTTGGCCTTCATGGGCGAGTCAGGCATCCAAAAGTAGACAAAGATGCCCCAGAAGACGGTGAGGATACCGTACGTCATGAACAGGGCCTGCCATGACTTGATGGGGCTCGAGTCGGGGATAAAGGAGAAGCCAAAGGCACAAAGCCCTCCGATTATTTGTTGCAAGCCATTCATCACTTAAATTACGGCTGTTAGCTTCATGCTTCATGCGTCAACCGCGCGTTATTGCCGGTCTGACTTACTGTACCAGAAAATGATGGTGGATCCCTGCTCCTCGCGCTTGTACCTATTCAGCGGGGTCAGCGACCGTGTTTGAGGGGCCCCGGAAAAGGCTGTACCCACCAGATGGACGAAAGAAGGACAAACGTGGGCTGGCACGCGGCCTCGAACCCACCCAGGAAGCCACGGAGCACCACGAGCCCGGCAAAGCTCTTGGCCACGGCGTGCAGGGCAAGAGTGATGCCCCAGAGGGTGACATTGAGCGACAACCATTTAGCGATGGGCACGCGCTGGATGATGTAGTTTTCCTGGCGAGGTCCGTTAGCGAGCAGACGGAGACGGGAATAATGGCGAATTGTGGACGTACGGGGTACTCGACGACCAGAACGACAAGGTAGATGACGGTGGTGAGCCAAGAGTACTGGGCGATGTTAGCGCGTCTTGGATCATCGGGTGTGGCTTTCCGGAGCGGGAGCGCCCACCTGGCCGTCCTTGAGATGGGCGTCTTTGACAATGCCCATGATGGAAGCAAACGACATTGTGCCCTTGTCGAGAGACTGGATAAAGTATGTGACCATCATGACAAGGAGGACTCGCTTGTCAATCATCCTCCTGAGCCGGGTGCTGGTCTCCTCAGAAATTTCGACTCTGGTCTCGCCCGCATACTGGGCAACCTCGTTATCCACCAAGTCGTAGTTGGTGTGATTCTTGCCGGAGGTCTCGACCTCTGCCACAGAGGGCGCATGGGCGGCAGCTTCGGGGTCCTTCATGGCGTCTTGGCTGGGCTGAAGAGGAGGGCTGAGAGGTTGCGTCGAGAGAGGGAGAAGAGAGGGTGCCCAGAGTTGGGGTAACACGATGGGGGAAGGGGGGAAGATGTAGGCCAAGACAATTGGAGAGATGCGGCACAGGTTGCCGCCTTCTCTCCCGCAAAAAGTCAACTGACCATCCAGGCAGGCTAAAGCGCGAGTTACCGGGTTACCAGGGACTCGGTTCGATTAAACCGACGAATTCCTCGCTTGGAATTGGCCCGGGGTGGGTAACAATGACTGGTGACGCTGCCGCGGTATTGGGCGAGCCTCACCCCCAAACACCTCAGTGTGGGTAGCGCCTGCAACGTTTCCCGGCCCTTTTCTTAATTAAAAGCACCGACGGGTAAGTTCCCCAAACCCAGGCGGGCGCTGGCTCGTAATTGACTAGATTGACCAGCTCAACCTTGGCTGGACCGCGGAATTGCGGAGCATGGTTGCCAGCTCGTCTTAGTGCTCGGCCAGGCCCGTTGCGAGAAAACATGGGGGAACCGGGGACTAGTTGCGGAGAACCAGTCGTGAGCCCTTGTTGTGACCCCAACCCCGCCTTTCCCCTCTCCGCGTGCCCCTGCGAGCCCTCTCTATGGCTTGCCTCTTGCACCTATCTGTTGTGGTCGTAGCCTTCGCCTAGCAGGGACATGACCGAGACAATACGTAATGTCGCTTCATTTCTGGGTCGATTGGGAACTCGACGCGGGGATGGCTCTTCGTTTCCTCTTCCTCTTTTGCTTCACTTAGGGCAAGTCGGTCGGAACGAATCACAGAACGAATAAGATATCGCTGGCCCTCGTATCCCGTCTCACGCTCCTACCCCGGCCTGTTATCTCCAATTGACCTTCCCTCGGAGAGACGCAGACATGTTTGAGCAAATTTTTGTCCAGTTTGAGGCCTCGACCGGCTCCGCCAACCTGGTTGGCGCCCCCGTCGTAGTTGACCGCTTGGACGAGTCAGGTGTTCACAGAGTTGCCCAGGATTTGACTCAAGACTTGGGGCGCGTCACGGGGAGAAGTCCGAGCACCCTCATCAAAGCAGACACCGGCAATAACCCACTTCAGTCACAGACCCCGGTTGCCATTATCGTAGGCACCATCGAATCGAGCGGTTTGCTTCAGCAGCTCGAGGCGGAAAAGAAAATTGACACCACCAGCATCCGCGGCAAGTGGGAGTCTTTCATAACTACCGTCATAGACAGCCCGTTTACCACTTGCGACAAGGCCCTTGTCATAGCCGGCAGCGACAAGCGAGGTGCCATTTTTGGAATCTACACCCTGTCAGAGCAAGTTGGTGTTTCGCCGTAAGTTGCTGTTGCGCTTGAACCAAATCAACGCCGAAATTGACGCAGCATAGTTGGTACTGGTGGGCAGACGTGCCGCCCAAGCGCCATGCAGAAATACACGCAGTCAAAACGGTCACGACCCATGGGGAGCCGAGCGTACGATATCGGGGCATCTTCCTAAACGATGAGGCCCCGGCGCTAACCGGCTGGGTGCTTGAGAAGTATGGCAAGTACAACTCTGGGTTTTACAAAAATGTCTTTGAGTTGCTCCTGAGGCTCAAGGTACAGCTATTATTCCCCGTCTCTCTTGTGAACTGTTTCAGGGGGTGAAGCTAAAGCATGATAGGCCAACTTTCTCTGGCCGGCCATGTGGCCGGGTTACCCCAACCCTGGCGCATCCTTCTTTGTCGACGACCCAGAAAACCAAAAACTGGCCAACGAATATGGCATCATGGTATCCACCTCGCACCATGAGCCCATGCAACGCCTGTCAAATGAATGGTTTGGCGAGAATCCAGATGGAAGCTGGAATTGGCTAACCAACAAGGAAAAAATTACACAATTCTTTGAAGATGGTGCAACCCGAGCCAAGGGCCATGAGTCGTACTTTACTCTCGGTATGCGGGGCGAGTATGACAAGAAAATGGCCTGCGAGGATCCTGCTGCAGTTGTTCAAGATGTGATTGACGCGCAGCGACTGGTTATTAAGAAAGTGTACGGAAAAGAAGATTCAGCACCACGTAAGCGCTTTCCGAAATCAAATTCCCAATGTGCAATAATCTGACTCCCGCCACAGAGGTATTTGCCATCTACAAGGAGGTCCAATCGTTGTTCGAGTCGGGACGTCTAAACGTCCCTGAGGATGTAACCCTCTTGTTCCAAGACGACAATTTTGGGACTATTCGCAGACTTCCCACAGCAAAGGAGTCTAAGAGAAGTGGTGGCGCTGGTGTAAGTTTCATAGATTCTTTGGAAGTATCTACTAACAACAGCAGGTTTACTACCATCTCGAATACGTCGGATCACCTCGCAGTTACAAATGGATCAACAGCAACTCACTTGTAAGTTGAAGCCACCAAGCCAGTTTCTTTATAACTCATCTAATTCTGCATAGGGAAAAGTGTGGCATCAGTTGACTCAGGCTTATGAGAAAAATGCAAGACAGATCTGGGTCTTCAATGTCGGCGACTTGAAACCTTTGGAAGTACCAATCACCTTTGCCATGGCCCTCGCATACAATATCAAAGATGTCAAGTCGGATGGTCTGGAAGCATTTTTCAAAGAATTGGCAAAACGGGAGTTTGGACCTGACCTAGCCGATGAGGTTGCCGCCATATGGTATCAATACGATCGACTTGCATCGCTGCGAAAGCATGAGCATATCGAGCCTGAGACATTCTCCATACTTCACTACAACGAAGCCGATGCCGTTGTAGCTCGCTGGAAGAAGCTGCTCGACCAAGCCGAAGCAACCCACGCCCGCGTCTCCGAGGAGCAAAAGGCAGCTTCCTTCCAGCTCATCCTGCACCAAGTCAAGGCGTCCTACATATACGTGGCGCTGCAAGTCACCCGAGCGCAAAACCAGCTATTTGCTCGCCAGAGGCGCAACTCGGCAAACAAGACGGCCCAGGACGCCCTCAACCTGTTCGACGCCGACTTTGACCTCTCCGAGGAGTTCCACGCGCTGCTCAACGGCAAGTGGAACCACATGCTCAGGCAAACGCACTACGGCTACGAAGAAACCTGGCACGCGCCGTCCCGCGACATGATTAGCGGGCTGGGTTTCGTGCAGAGGCGCCAAAACTCCAACCCGATTGTGGGCCAGATGGGCATCGCCGTGGAGGATCATGAGGGGGTCCGCCCCGGGCGCATCAACGAAGAGTCGGAGCGAACGCACCCCAGCAGACGGGACCTCGTCCCAGGGCTGACTCTGCGGCCCATGAGCTTCTACGGCCCCGACACGCGCTGGTTTGACATTTACACCCGCGGGGTTCCAACCATCCACTGGACCGCCTCCGCTCCCCATGATTGGATCAAGCTGTCCAAGACCTCGGGCGAGCTGGTTCCCGGCCAAGATGATGCGCGCGTCAGGATATCCGTCAACTGGGACCTGGTGCCCAAGGACTTCAACCAAGAGGTTCTCGTCAGCATCAGGTCTGACGAGGGAGACTTTGAGCACGTCCACCTGCCCGTCGACAACCGCCGAGTCCCGTCGACTTTTCAAAGCGGTCTCGTCGAAGCAAGCGGCTACGTCTCCATCCCGGCAACGAGCACCGACATCAAGGCTCCGTACCTGCTTCTTCCCGATGCCGGCAGGCTCGAGAGCGGCTCCGTGTCTCTTGCTCCGGATTTCAAAAACGGCGCCGACGCGCCGTACCTCGAGTACCCCTTCTTTCTCTTTTCGGAATCAACCGGCAGCGTAGAGCTGCACTTTGCCACTACCCTGGATTTCTCGCCAGAAGACGTCATGAGGTACGACTTGAAGCTCGACGGCGGTTCCGAGGCCACCCACGCCCTGCAAAAGGTTACCCCCGAGAGTCTCAAGAACGCTGCGGATCTGGGCTGGGCTTCCGCCGATGGTTGGTTCTTTGCCGCCTCCGACAACGTCTGGGTTCGGAAGCACGAGTTTCCCAAGGGCCAGCTGCAGCCAGGAGCTCACGTCCTAAGCGTCAAGCTAAAGCACCCAAACGTGGTGCTGGAAAAGATTGTGATTGATTGCGGTGGAGTCTCGCCCAGCTATTTGGGCCCCCCGTTCAGTCACAAAGTATAGATAGGCAAAATTTTCCAAGACAATAAGCCATTCTATGTCTATCAGGAACACAATATACTGTACAAAACATCCTTTGAATCATCAGGGTGGTTAGGGAGGTATCCTAGTCGTTCCAATTTTGGTTCGTCACGTGCTCTATATGTCCATCCGTACTCCATGATCCATCCCTCTATGCCCACATGCTATTCCAACAAGAAAAAGAAGAAAGAAAAGGAACAAATGCCAACGCCTCTATTGTTTCCACTTCAATACCACGATGGCGGTGTTTGCCAATGCCGCAGCATTGTGTCAACAGCCGCGTTCCACTCGTATTCAAAGCACGCCGATAACTGATGTATTTCCTCGTCGGTTGGCACCGTCGACCCCCACATCTCCTGCTTCGAGGCCTCAATGGCAGCGTACGTGGGTATCAGGCCGTCGTCCCGTATCTTCATGAGACACAGCCAGGCCATGTTCCAGCTGCGGTTGCTCTCGGGATCCCCTCTGACGCGCATGTAGGCGTCGTTGACAATATCCGCAGCGATAGGGTAGTTGGTGGTGAATCCCCGTAGCTCGATGAGTAGCTGGCTGCTGGTGACGTAGTAGACCCAGGCCGAGGTCATTGGTTCCTGAAAAGCCCTGGCGTCGGCCTCGTCCTCGCACGAGGCGGCTATGCGCTCTATGCGGCACAGCTCAGTGAGTGTGTTGACGTTGTGGTTTGTCAGGGACTTGATGAGTGATTTGACAGATGTCTTGAAAATATCGTTAGCCATTGGTTGCTCTCTTGGTAGCTGATTTAAAAAAAAGACGAAGGGACATCAATGCGTGGTGCTAACCCTGGAACGCCCCGACTTGGAGCTAGACCCGCCTCCTGAACGACGCGAGGACATTGTGAAAGATGTATGATGAGAAGACAAGGTGACACAAAGGATAGAGGATATTGATTGACAAGATCTAACGGCGCTTAGGTCAATTTATTCCAAAGAGTCTAAGCCCCGGTCTTAATAGGCTTCCTCTTCTGAAGGGCGTTTTAATTACTTTCCAGTGGGGGGATGCTGGCCCCCAATGTGCCGCTGCTTGCCTAGAAAGTCAGATGGACACCGTCTGATTAGAAGGGCGTGCCGGATGTAGCTGGGGATCCAATTAAGGGCCGAGGCATAGTCCCCAAGAAACACTCGCAAGCCTACAGCTTGGTTTTCCAGGCGAGGGCATATTGGTTGCTAAACTGCCACGGCCATGGAACAGCCGGAGACTTCCCAGAGCGGGATGCATGCCTGACCGCAGCCACACCGTCATATGAATCGTCTCGTGTCGACCGATGACGGGGTGCATAGAAAAATAGATCATGGAGGGTTGTAGAGAAGAGACCACAGCTGCCCAGTCCTAGGAGACGGAGCCTATCGAGTGGTCCTGGGAGCCTGCCCCAACATCCGGCCAGGGTGAAAAGCTAAGCAGGGCGTGGTGGGAAGAGCGGGAGGAGGAGGAGGAGGAGCCCGCAAGGACTCGGCATTAAGTGGAGAGGTCGCGGAGAAGGGAGATGCTCATCCTTCGGCCGCCAATGCCCCTGCAGCCCTACAATAAGGGAAAGGAAGGGGAGGGGAGGGGAGGGGAGCTCTGGACAGGGCGCGGCTTGCGAGAATCTAGACTCTTGGCGGGCCACCAGGATGATGCCAGGGGCTGGCACCCGAGTGAGTGGTACTGCCATAAGGCTTCCACTCGGTGAGATTGCTCTCCGCGGAAACCAGATTTCCAAGCTTCCCGGTCCCCGTTGAGATTCAGTGAGATGATGTCGTCAAGACGGCCCTGAGTCAAGGGGCAATTTCCTTTCAGGGCATCTCTCATGGCCCCCACGAGCACCGGCTTGGAAGGGAGTCGTGCATGCATCTCTGCCCTTGTGCCATAGCAGGAGAATCCACGTCAGATTTTAGACGAGTGGATTAGGCGCGGCACATGGGATGCCATGGTCGGTTCCTGGACAAGCGAGGAGCAGAAACACGCCGACCACGGCGAGCACCGAGCGTATAATCAGCATCGGCGGATTGGATTCAAGAGGCCGGAGCGCCGGCCCCCGCGGATGCACGTCGTTGAGCCAAGGCCGCGTCTGTGTCACGCTGCGTGATGAACATGGCGCGGCCTGGCCAGTCGCTCGTGCACGGCAACGGACTCTTGCTCACTGCCCTGTCAGACCAACCACGGGGGGCGGGTATCTAGGCGCATAGCCGCATTCGCGCATGTAAGTCATCGCATGACCCTTGCATTTCTAACCCACAAAGCCGGAACCGCCCAGTCTTATTGTTACCGCAACGTTCCATTCTTCGCGCCGGCCCCCAGGCTTTGCTCGCTTGTTAGGGAGCCTCAACAGATGCAAAGGAAGCACGCCCAGTGATGGCGTGCTCACCCATGCGCAACTCTCCCAAAGTCCGAAAAAATAAATAAGAAAGCAAGGCCCAGCAGCACAGCACAGAAAAGAGGCTTCGTGATATGACGCTTCCTCGAGCCGAGTGGACAGGCCCACGCCGCGTCAGCGTTAGCGGCCGCCCAACCACCGTCTGGCTTATATCAGCCAAAAGAGTAATGATGGCCCAGGCATCGCGTGTCCACAGCCTCCAGCACGCTCGCTGCCCGTCTTTCTCGCTCGCCCCATTACCAAATGGGAAAAAAGGAGTTGCATCGGCACGCACCGCGTGGCAACTCCGCGAGTGCCGGCTCGCTCGGTATCTGCATCATGGCATCATAGGGCGGGTTCGCGCCACAAGTTGCGCATCAAGTCTGACCGCGGTGTGATGCTTGTTGCGCTGCAAGTTCATCCGAGCTTCCAGAACCCGCCGAACCCGCTCCTGTTCTGTCCTTCTGTGGGGATGCATAGTCAGGATTGCCGCTTTGTCAATCGAGGCGTTTTTTGGGGTCCGGGGGAATGAATGATGGGTATAAAGTGGCCCAAATGATGGGGGCCAACAAGGCGCAGGACTTTCTTTCTTTTTCTTTTTCTCTCCAGTACCCCCCAACAACTCTCCAACTTGCCCGCCCTCTCAAGGCCCAGCAACTCTGATGATGGAATCATTCCCTCGTTGCGGAAACAGCCCGCGTATTGCGTGTTTCTAAATTGAGAACCCAGACCAATTGAGGCTGTGATGTGTGAACCGCGTCAGTGGAGTGCCAGGTTTCCCACCGGCGTGCCGCGCCGTCTCCCGGGAGTCGCTGGCTTGCTCGCTAGTGCCGGATGGCCTGGAGCTTGGGTCCGGCAATTTCTGGAGACCGCATGCAAAGCCGCCGCAGTTTATTCTTAGTAGTGCGCACCTAAATCATCCGGCCTTTTTGGCCCTGTGCTTTGGCGGTCTGCTTGCTCATGTCCCCGTGTGATGCCGAAAAGTCTCGAGCCACCACATGGCCACGCAAATTCCAAAGCCGGTGAATTGAGTGATTATTCTCGCCTCTCATGCGTAAAATTCTCCATGCGAAATTTGTTGCGAGCGGCCCTGTCATTGTCAGCAGATGACAGGGGAGTTGCGCAAAAGATATTACGCCTCGTATAAGTCTCCTCGTTGCTTCACCAGTCTTGTTGCAAATACACATTGCTCCCATAATAATAACTTCCGTCTGCTCCAAATGACATAAAATTAAGGTATAGATACTCGAAATGACACCTTTGGCACGCCCAATGTCCGTTTCAAACCCGGTCTGGTTGGGGCTGAAAACGGGCACCAACGATCCTTCACTGCCACCCTAATGATCCTGCGACAACAAAGTACTTTTTTAGACATTTCAGGCAGCAACCCATACAGTACTTACAAAATCACCACGTAACCGTCGCCTTGAGGTCTCTTGAACTCTCGCCAATAGAAAAGTGATACGCCCCGTCAACGAGCATGATCCAATTCTGTTTCGTCACCTCCCAGTAGCTCAAGTCTCTCCTTGTAACGTTGAACTCGACCGTCTTGCTTTCACCCTTCTTCAAGTCCAGCTTCTCAAAACCCCGAAGTACTCGTACAGGAAACGTGACGCCACTCGACACCTCAGGATACGACAAGTACAGCTGCGGCACAGCCTTGCCGTCCCTCGCTCCAGAATTGGTAACCACCACGGATACGGTGGCATATGTCTCCCAGAGATCGGGATTACCTCCTTCGTCTCCGCCAGCCTCAGATAGCGGCTGTTCCATGCCGTACCCCTCGGGGTAGGGGTACTTTCCACTCTTAACGTCGCTGACAGAATTGATGTAAGGGTATATAAACTTAGACAGTTTACGAATGCTGCTTGGGAACAGCGCCTCCTTGATGTCCGGGATGGTGGTGTCGAACTTGGGCGCCTCCGCCCCAGGACTTGGTCGCTTCGCAGGGAAAGCTGACTTCTCCTTTACCGTCGTCACCTTTAAGTCCTTGTAGTCAAAGGTCGTGTACGAGAGCCCGAAGCCAAACTCGAACCGTGGCTGAATACTGTACCTGTCAAAGTGCCGGTAGTCGATGTACAAGCCCTCGCGGAATGTCTGCTGAGGCACCATATGATCCGCCAGATACATGACCTGTCCACCCTCTCCGTAATCTTCGAGGGACTTTCCAATGGTATAAGGCAGCCTTCCGCTAGGGTTCTCGTCTCCAAAGAGAATGCTTGCAATGGCATTTCCGCTTTCTTGGCCAGGGAGATTGGCTGCCAGAACAGCCTTGACTCCGGGATGATCAATCCATTTTTCCATGACAACGGGTCCAACAGCATGAACCACGACGATTGTCGAGCCAGCTCCGTTGCCACAATTCTTGGCAACTTCAAGCACAAGGTCTTCGCCCCCTTTTTGTAAGAAGAGATCGTTTCGGTCACCACCAACGTTGGACCACTTAATATAGCCTTCACCCGAGTCCGAGTTGACAAAAACCAAACAAATATCCTGGTTATTCAGAATGTTGCTTTGTTTTTTATAGTTCACGTCGTTGGAAAGAAGCTCGCTCACTTGAACCTTTTCGGCATCAAACGCCTTACGAATTGCCTCTAGAGGAGTGATCAGATAGGGGAATTCAACAGCACCGCTACCCCATCCAGAGGCCAGTGTGCCCTGGTTGCAACCACGGTCGGGGCACTCGTTGGGGCCATTGCCGGGGCCCGCATCTTCTCCAAAGATTCCCACACGGGCTTTGTTGCCCCGTTTCGATTGCTTAGAGTCACTTGTGGTTCCATCACGGCCCAATGGTAAAATTCCGCTATTCTTGAGCAGCACGGTTCCTTCGATGGCAACTTGGCGAGCAATATCAGCATGGTTGTCCTGGACATTGACATATTTGTTCACTTCGACAGTATCCTGGGGCGAAGAACTTCCATGTGCAATGAGCCCCATCTTTTCATTGGTCCAGGATGAAAAGTTTGGGCCCTTGCCGTCAAACTTCTCCTTATCGTCCTGTCCGAGTTGGTACCAGGAGGCAACAATGCGAACAACCATGTCGTTGAGTCGGTCTACCGGAACTGATCCGTTGAGAACGGCCATGGTCAACTTAGAGCCCCAAAGAGAGTCTCCATCTTGCCATTTCAGGCCGTCGCCCGGCATTGACATGTCCAATCCTGCCAAAGCACTTGCTACGCCAGACCGCTGCGCGAGCCAATCTGACATGACAAACCCTTGGAACCCCATTTCTTCTTTGAGAATTCCGTTGAGAAGCTTGGAGTTTCCACAAGCATACGAGTCATTGACCATGTTGTAAGAGCACATAACACTAGCCACTCCAGCCTTGATGGCATCAGCAAACGGCCAGGCATACAACTCATGCAGTGTGCGATCATCGATATTGGAAGAGATTGCGTGGGGGAATCCCCACTCCCAAGCCTGACGGAAATGCTCCTGTTCGTTGCCCACGAAATGCTTAATGGTGGCCATGACACCCTGGTCTTGGATGCCTCTGACAGTTTGCGCGCTCGCGATACCTTGGAGGTATGGGTCGGATCCGAAACCTTCCCAATTGCGTCCACCAGCAGGCATCCTCCCCAGAGGCCCGACCGCAGGACCCAAAATGACATTGATGCCTTTTCCACGGGCCTCAAGGCCATGTGCTTTGCCACGCTCATACATCAGTGCCTTGTTCCAGGTAGCCCCAACAGTCACGCCAGCCGGAAATGCAGTGGCATTGTCTGCAAATCGGAGTCCCAGCGGTCCATCCTGCAGGGCAAGTCCCGGAAAGCCAACGCCGTTGGCGGGACCGGTGTTTCCGACTGCGAGTCCCATGCTCCATCCCGTACCAGTGGTGATGTTGATCTTCTCCGGGAGCGTCATGCGCGAGACAAGCTCAGCAGCTTTTTTGTAACTCTCAACCCATGACTTCGCAGTGCCTCCCTTCGGGGTCGGATACCATGGGGGCGACATGTTATCAGGTGGTTGAGGAGCAGGCTTCCCTCGGGCCAAGCCCATTATCACCGTCACGCCGCCCCAGATAACGATGATGGAGCCAAAAATTGTAACAAACCAAAACTGCCATGGTCGACCAAACTTCCGCGATCTAGTCTTGTCCGGCGGCTCATAAAGAGGGTCCGTGTCGAGGAACTCTGAATCTGACAAGTTATCGAGGTCATAGCTCCCGTCTTGAGATGGTCTCTCGGCCGACCTCAGGAGGCCTTCGCTGCTGGGGTCTGTGGCCATGGCCCATACGCGCGCTCAGGGGATATCGCCCAGAGGCAAGGGTCGGATTGTGACAATTGATGAATTGAATAGGGGTGGCTCAATCGTGCGCCGCAGGGTCAACGATGGGTGCCGCAGCAGTCGGGACATGTAGAAATGAAGTGATGAAATCAGACTCGTCGTATCTCATGCTGTCCAAGTTAATCCGGGGCCGTGCGAAGGCTGCCCGCTGGCGTCAGATCCCCTGGTTGCGGTCGGACGCAGGCGGGCTGATTGCGCTACTGTCCGTCCCGCTATTCCAACTGGGCGGCGCAGCTCCACCACGCCCACTAGCCCACCGAGTCTGGGGATGCGTTTCCCCATTTGGGTGCTGCTCAGAGCAAGGGCAGATCTAGATTGCTCCCTGGCGGCGCTCCTACTGGTGATTGCATTCAACTAGAGCCGCTAGCTGGGCGAAAAAGGTTTCTCCAGCAGATGAGATGAATACCGTTGCTTGTTGGCAACGCCACCAGAGGAATGGATAGTCCATGCCACCCACAGCAGTACGACGTGACTATCAAGTCCATAATCACAGGTCCCCAAGGAATCCAGTCATTGCCAAAAGGAACGAGAGCGCAGAAAATGGCATCAATTAGTGTAAAGGTTAGAAACCTTACATTGCAGGTGGTCGATATTTGGCTTTCAAAAGGAAAGTCCAAAATTCTCTAATTCAATGCGACTTTACCATACATATGTGGCTAGAACATACGTTTGTGGCGGGTACTGTGGCTGAGCTAACAGCTCGGTATCTCTTCGGCAAAACGGTGAGCACCATCTGAAGATTCTCAAAGCGACAATCCCATTCACCAGCATCATCGTCATCTGCAGCCCAATTGCCCGCCATGTCAATGTTCCGCGCGAAAAAGCTCGACCTGGGCTGCTTCGTTAATGTTCGCACTCTGCGTGACCACACAAAGCGCAAGGTCTTCGAGCAGAATGAGACTGAGAGGTAAGCAATCTTCGGCCCATCTCGTCTGATCTCTTGCCAAAGGCAGACGACGAGAACACAGCTGTTGTACTATTCTCCAGTGTCACCCCGATTTTTTGCCGATGCATCGGGTTTTTGCCTCTATTGATTGTGTGAATCGTGCTAACTGAACCGGTTCCAGGCAAGCCCTCCGATACATTATCCGCAACACCTCCCTCCCTCCTCGAGTTCGCGCCGAAGCCCAGCTGCAATTGACTCAGATGCACTGCTACACTCGCCCTACCCAAATCAGAAACCGATGTATCATGGGTGGCCAAGGCCGTGGTGTATTGAGCGACTTTAAAATGACACGAGTAAGCCAATGCAGTCGAACATACAACGCAGGCGTATTCTGACCGTTTTAGTTCTGTTTCCGAATGGAGGCAATGGCTGGTAACATTCCTGGCGTGAAAAGGGCTAGTTGGTAAATGTGCCGGGATCATGACCGAGACAATAGCAGAAATGCGCAGTGTACGACTATGCGATGAGGTGCAATGCAGCCTAAATCAGAAGAGGGTCTCACAAACGCCACACAGTGTGGCGGTAGACAATTTAGATATGACTGTACAATACAATATGAATACTTTCCAGTGTTTAAACATCGGTGTTTTCCTAATTACTGCAGCGCAATTATAATACCAAAGAAAGGCACATAAACTCGCAACTGAAAGTATTTTGCTACTGGGTCAGGCGCGTCATTGACCAACCGCAAATTGTACATATACGATAAGAACAGTAAAACAAAAGAGAATGAATTGCCTTAATAACAACAACAGCGGAGCTTTGATTGTCAAGAACTAGATGTTTGCGAATATGAAGGGCTGGGTTATCGCTGTGGTCGCGCCATGCTATAGGGTAGCGATATGGGCCGATAAGCCCCGATAAGATTAACCTCTAACGATAAGGCGGATTTTTGCCTGGAAGCTGGGAGTCAGGTTCAAACAACAATCGCCACCCCACCAGCAACAACCACGACATTCCTTCCAACCAACTTCCCACAGTCGCGCCACCTTAGTTGACCATCATGGGAGGCGGTGATCTTAACCTCAAGAAGTCCTTCCACCCCGCGCTGCGGCGCAACCAGCAAGCTGTCTACGAAGAAGAACAGAAGGCCCTCGCCGAGCGCAAACGAACCCAGCAGCGCATCAATGAAATCAAGGAGGAGCAAGCAAAGGAGGAGCTGCAGCGGCAGCTAGAGGCGGCTGGTGGAAAGAAGCGCGTCGATCGGGTCGATTGGATGTACCAGGGCCCGACCGATGGACAGGCCGGCACCACAGAAGAGACAGAGGCGTACTTGCTGGGCAAGCGCCGAATCGACAACCTCATCAAGGGGACGGAGCACAAGAAGCTCGAGAAGAACGCTGGGCAGGAGAGTTTCATGGCCCTACAGAATGCCAACAGCGCACGCGATACGGCCGCTAAAATTCGAGATGACCCTCTCCTCGCCATTAAGCGACAGGAGCAGGCAGCATACGAGGCGATGATGAACGACCCAGTCAAGCGGCGCCGGCTACTGGCTGCCTTGGACGAAAATGAAGACAAGGGAAATGATAAGTCGAAAAGACGGGAGGAGCGACACAGACGAAGACATCACAGGCATCGCAGCCCTGACTCAGATGAGCGACGCCACAAACGGAGGCGATCATATTCGCGGTCGCGAAGCAGAAGCCGAAGCCCGCGCAGACGCGATTCTTCACGGGACCGGGACGATGATAAATACAGACGGCGAGACGAATCTTCTGACCGTCGGTCGCGACGACACAGGGATGATTCAGAGTCCAAGGGGGAGCGTCGACACCGACGACGACACGACGATGACAGGAATTATGATCGTCGGGACCGACGGCGAGATGAGGACAAACCACGAAATGACGAGCGAAGACATGATTCAGAAGCCGGAGATGACCAGTCTCGCCAGAAGCGGACAGAGCTATATAACCGTTCTGATCGCTCGCGCAACGGTTACCACGGAGATTCCAGGCGGGATTCAAGAAGAAACTACGGCGGCGACACTCGCAACCGAGGCCAGCACTCTAATGGCGGAAGCGATCGCGGGACGGAAGATGAAAAGGCCAAGGAGGAAGAGCGACAGCGCAAGCTGGCAGCCATGCAGTCAGCAGCATCCGAGCTGGACCAGGATCGAGAGAAGCGACTCGCAGCATTGGAAGAACGAGAACGATCGTTGCGGGAGGCTGATGACAAGGCACGAGAACGTGGGGGAGATCGAGGCTTTGTGAACGGCCTGCATCGCCAAGCGGGTAAGCTAGACCTAGCGGAGCGAATGGGCCGTGGACGACAGGGTTACCAAAGGGACGACGATTAAGGGTGGGGACAGAATGAATTGGTGGTCATATGGTTCGTCTGGGTGGATACAGGTTCGATTAACCGGTTTGATTAATTGCTGGCAAGGAACATGATCAGTCAAGTAATGCGCATAGAAGGTCTTCCCTCAGGTTGGGAGCACAGATTGACGTTTGTATACTGTACAAAAGACTTGAGTTTAATGTATTTGATGATGCACCTCAAGGTCTAAAAATGGCCCGAATAGAGTGCGTCATGTCTATATTTATCCATGTGTTGTCGATTTATACGAGATCAGGACACCACTGATCGGGTCGAGATGAAACGTTGTGTTTGTGAGGGATGGCCCACCATCCTGCGGTGAAGCCATAGAACACCATCTTCCTTGTTGATTGCAGCTGGACATTGAATACGAAAACCAAATAGACTAAGTGATTTCCACATGTCAATGGCGTATATTGGCTTCTATTCGGATATTGCTTTTTTGCTTTTTCATTCTGCTCTTGACATGAATAGCCTGTTTACTAATATCTGCCAGCATGTCATGCAATTCGTGTCGTGTCCGCTTGGCAGCTTACACATCCAAAACATCGTGGAGACCCGATCAAGCGACAACGAAGAAACTGTCTCTTATACCTGCCAAAAATCGGTATTGAAATTATAGCCAAGAGAAGAAAAGAGAAGAAAAGAGGACAGATTTGTGTTTGGCTCGAGCGTGGCTTGTGTCATTGAGACTGACGGACGCTGCCTTTTTTTGCCCTTTTTTTCCGGAGCCTGTCGCTCCGCCGCAACTAAGACTAGATCAAGCCACGTAGAATACGCTATCCCTTGTCAACAAAGCCTTTATCGCCGTTCGCCGTTCGCGCCGTTCGTACCCCTGGGGGAAGTGGTTGACGCTTTGAGATGGGAGGCGCATCAGATTGATATCTTTTTTTTTTTTTTTTTGGGTTCACTCGCACTCTGTTGGTGCCCCTTTGGCTTTGACCACAAACCATTGTGGAGATTCAATTCATCCATGAAGACGATCAGGCCAGAAGACCATGGAATCCGTTTTTTTTTTCCGCCGCGAGTCCGTGTCCTTCCCCGGGTGCTCCATGTCGTGGCTTGCTGGCTAACGACCATGCTCCATGTTTGGCTTGGCTTGGGCAGTAAAGTTGGACGATGCCATGAGGATGAACAGACTTTTTACCGATGTTGTGGAGCCCGAACAAAGGCAAAGGCAAAAAAAAGAAATGGCTTGCGACGAACCGACGACACACAGTGGGAGTAAGAAAAAGGATGTGTTTCATTAGTTCTGTTTTATCAGTTGTCGGGCGGTTGTGTTGCACGCTCTCCCGCACACGCGCATGCGCATGGCATGGCATGGTGCACGTCTGTTGTACATGGCACTGAGCGCCCTTATTTCTGCAGCACTTTTTAACCCTTTTTCTGCGCCACCAAACGCCACCTAGCCCTTCCGCCCGAGTCAGCGCGCTCGCCGCATCAGCACCCAGATCGCGATGGCCGATGTGTGTCCCTGCCTGGACCCTTGAGAAAATCAACCTGTTACACTGGCACAAGGGCATGATGAATTGCGGGATCGCGGCGGGGCCCAGTGACAGGCCAGGCAGCCTCGAATTGACAAAGCGGGCACGCGTTTTGGCGCCTTGACGCCCGGATCCATTGCCATGGACGGCGAGATTAATTGCTGCTGGGCGGGCCAGGCCAGAACAGCTCGCTTTCTCTTTCAGCACAGCGAGAGAGAGGGACGAGGGGCTAGCGGGCCACTACTGTGTAGATTGAAGATTGTCCAGTGGGGCGCTGGGGCGCTGGGAGGGGGGTTACATTGCACAGTTGGCCCACGGTAGAGTAGCTGCTGAAAGCTGAACAGGACCGATGAAGGCCAATCTCCATCGGCTGGCAGAGGCAAAAGGGTAAAATACGCGATGCGCTGTGCCTACTCTAATCGCGAATGAGGATCGCGCCCCTGGCGGTCCAGGTGCCATCAGGCCCAATCAATGGTTGTGCTTCTCATTCCTCAACACCTACTTTGGCCTAGTCGGGTCGGGTGGTTCCCCTCTCGGCTATCCGGGGGTGGCCGGAGGGGCGCGAGCATACAGGGTGCGAGCGCACTGTGCTGAGAGCACTACCGGCAACCCGACACCTCGCGGTGCTCATGCTGGCTGGTGGCTCTACTGGCCGCTAGGCTAGCCTCCAGCGCACCCGCGCACCTTATTACCGTCGCGCCGTGTACTCAGCACCCCTACTGTAGGTACCGCAGCGGCTGCGGAGGTTGTGGCGACAGTTGGGGCACCTAATCGCAATCGTCGGCGCCGCAGCGTGCAGCGCCCAGTTAGGCTGAGGTGGTTAATACTGAACGGATCCCTGTTCGTCCCCCCAGGCTCCTCTCCCCTCTCCTTGTCTGCGGCCATCAACCATCCCGTCCTCACTGACTTCATCTCATTCCCCCCAGCGGCTCATTTCCTTGCCCCCATCGAAATCCCTCCCCTCACACACAGCTTGGTTGATCACTTTTTTCCTTTCTCCGCTAGTGTTTCGACGCCTCTCTATATACATACTTTTGCATCCCCCCTACGCTGGGACGCAGATATTGGGTTTCTCCGTTTTGCGACACCTGCCGATCCCGCCCAAAAAAGCCTTCCCTTCCGCTGGCCAGCCCTTTCTACAACGTCCCGCCACCTGAGCACGCTACAACTACACTCATTGCATTGCTGCTCCATCCAACACACAGCGCGATACCACCTCTCGCCCCGACTTGCCCAACCAGCTCCGCCCCGTCTCCTCTTCGGTTACATCCAGTCGCATCCGGTTGTCATCGCAGCGCTGATAGTCCCCGTCTCCGTCTCCATTCTTCATTCCCCCGTGTCTGAATCCGAACCCCCGGCCGCATTCGTCCACCAGCCTGCGCGCGCAGCCACCATCAGCTCGTCATTTACCACGCTACACCCGTACCCGCAGCCAGCAACCGGCACGACGAACCAGATTCTACCTCGACAAATAGCCACGTCGGATATCTGACCTGCGTGCTTCTTTTCTCCTGCTTCCACTTTTTCCTCTCCTTCCCATCTCAACGACGACCCGCGTCCCACGACGACACAATGCCTGCTCTCTGCGGAGGTTCCAAGACTGTCCAGCGCAAGCTGGTGCTGCTGTGCGTTAGCCCTCTGTCGCTTTCCCTGCCCCAGGTCGCGACGCACCCAAATGCACGAACAAGGACGCTGACCTGGATTCAGGGGTGATGGTGCTTCAGGAAAGACATCGCTGCTGAACGTTTTCACAAGAGGGTATGTTTTCCACGCTACTGGCAGCCGCTTGGCGCTGCTCCGACAGAACTCGTCTCATCGTTTGCGCCAGCTACTTCCCGACCGTCTACGAACCAACCGTCTTCGAAAACTACGTCCACGGTACGATTTTTGCGAAACTCGACCATGCGTATGCATTGTACTAACCCAATCGCTGCAGACATCTTCGTCGATAACGTCCACATCGAGCTGTCTCTCTGGGACACTGCTGGCCAGGAGGAATTTGACCGGCTAAGATCTCTCTCATACGGTAATGCTCGCCCTCTGCCCCCCTCCTTATCCCCTTGTCGCCTCCCCGCGCCTGCATGCTAATCGAGACCCGCCCAATAGATGACACCGACCTGATTATGCTCTGCTACTCTGTCGACAGCAAGGACTCGCTGGAAAACGTCGAGTCCAAGTGGGTCGGCGAGATCGCCGACAACTGCCCCGGTGTGAAGCTCGTCCTCGTCGCCCTCAAGTGCGATCTGCGCGAGGGTGGCGAGGATGATGAGGCTGAGGCCAGCGAGCAGCCTGAGAAGCGACCCATGATTTCCTACGACCAAGGCCTCGAGGTAGCCAGGCGCATAAACGCTTTGCGATATCTTGAGTGCTCTGCCATGAAGAACAGGGGAGTGAACGAGGCCTTTACCGAGGCCGCCCGAGTAGCATTGAGCGTCAGGAAAGATCGCGAAGAGGGCAAGTGCGTTATGATGTGAGAGGCCTGCCACAATGCCTCCGCTCAGCCACAAACCTCGTCATCGCCCAAAATCTAAAGACGAGCTACAAATGAGTCGAACCGCCGACACGAGTTCGAAAGCGAGTTATTCCGCCACGCCATGACGTCTAGTAACGGGTCCATTGGTTTGGTGGACATTTCACTCGGCCATGTTGTCATCTCGCTACTACTTCTTTCATCTCCTTGCAGGTGAATACGGCCGAATTATTTCTCAAAACTTCAGACCCCCGGTCCGAGACACTCGGGCATCAATTGTATATATCGATGCGGCATATATGCACATAGGGACACGGTGTTGCATGTGGGCTTATTTTTATCCTTTTTTTAACCTCTTTATTTGTTGTCGCTTCTTGGACGACGTATTTTGTCGGATCCTGGAGATACGCCGCGGAGCTGGAGTCAGTGGGTGGAGGCAGTGAGAGAAATTTCCTTGCTCCTCAAAAGCTCTCAGATCTAAAGTCTTTTTTTTTTATTATGTCGGTTTATTTGTTCTTCTTCCCCTCGGCATGTAACCCCCCTAGTCAAGCGAAGTTTTAATGCGAATTTTCTGTTTCAAGATGCGAACTTGGGCGTGCAGCGCGTGCTTTCTGGTGGCTGGGAATTACGAGAGGGCATTGGCATTGGGGTAAGCAGACCAGCTGATGTGGCAGGACATGTGCGTCGATGGCGCCTCGGCATGATGCTGGCCGGGTTGGGGGGTGTCCCATGCAGTTGCAGTTGCACCGCCACCCTTGTGACAGGAGATCGGGCGTGTCGATGCATATGGGCGCTCCCGTGTTTTCGAGGAAGGGCTGCAGGCGGTTGCATCCTTTTTAGCCTCTGTCCCTCCGCAATGGTCCGGATGCTCGCTGCATGGGTTTCCGGAATGTCCTTCCGCGCGAGCTGCATGATGAGAGACAGGCAGGCAGCCGTCATTGGACGAATCCTGCTCTGGCACATGCTCGGATAAGGCAAGGTCAGATCATGGTTTGTCGCGCTCTATGCGCTCTCGTTGAATTTGTGCTGCGGGTGCGAACTTTCAGGGTGTCGTCGTCCTTGATCTATACGAGCGCGACACGATTGGCGAGTGGGCTTGGGCTTCTAGAAGGCTAAACTTAACGACGTTGCGATATTAGACTGTTTGATTGGATAACGAATACTCTACTGATAATATTTAATTAGTCCCTAATACATTCATGTCATGTCACTGGTTTCTTGACCTGTTGGTTTGTATGACCATATCACATCGTTTAGCTAACCTGATCGTCCCTCTTCTCCCTGTCACGAAACAACCAAGACAGCGTCATCCATAACGAAAACCAGGGTCGATGTGATGATTCAGTGATCATCACTGTCTCGATGACGGATAATGACCAGTTCCTTGTGCGTCATTGGTCATCATCATTGGTTGGTCGCTTGGATGTTGATGGCTGGACCCTGGATTGGCCTACCCTACACCGAGATTTGACGTCACCGCGAAAATCACCAGGCCCAATACGGCATCCTATGTCTATAAGCAGGTTTGGAGAGCTGATGATGGGCAAATCACACCAAGGCACGATGATGCTCATGGCGGCGTCTGGATGTAAAAGGATGATGATATCCCAGAATCGTCTCCGGTGGATGAACCTGTTGTTGCATTGAATGAATCAACACTTGATATACACTCAGTCAACCACAACACCACTCTCACAATCATCTCACAGCACGGCGAAGCACAACTATCAGCACCATGCCATTCTTCGGAGGTCGACGTGATCCATCACCAGAGCCTGTCGTTGAACCGCAGGCCACGTACGAAGAACCCCGCAAGAACAGCCTCTTCCGCCGCCGCGAGCCATCACCACCAACCCCCGAGCCCGTGCATGAGCCGGCGGCCCACGAGGAGCCCAAGAAGAATGGCTTCTTCCACCGCCGCGCCCCTTCGCCCACGCCCACGAACTCGACCCGGTCGACGGACCTCTCGTCGCTGAGCTCCTCGACGTACCAAACGGCCAACCACCAAGAGGGCGGGCTCTTCCGCAAGGGCACGGGCAGTAGCAGCAAGCGCGGGGGCATGCTGCACCGGACATTCGGGCACGGCAACGGCCACTTCGAGGACGACCCCAGCGTGCTCGAGGCCCGGCAGCGCGTGCAGAACGCCGAGGCGGCGGAGCGGGAGGCAGACCGCGCCCTGGACGAGGCCCGGGCCAGCGTGCGCGACGCCCGCGACCGAGTCAAGCAGCTCGAGGAGGAGGCGCGCGAGGATGCCAGGCGGGCCAAGTTTAAGCAGCACCAGGCGCGCGAAGTGTCGAAGCTTGGCAAGGCCCTTGGGCGTAAGTCCTAATAAACCTTTTTTTTGGGTTTCCTTTTCTTCTTCTCTCTTGCTTGGCTATTCAGCCCTTATCACGCTTCCCCTCTCCCTCCCCTCCTCTCATCGATGCGCTAAGGAGGGACGGAGAGGGAACCCCAGCAAGCATGACGAGGTCCAGAATAAATGATCGGCACGTTTATCCTGCTTGTGGGATGATGGCTAATAAATTGCTGTTTTTAGGACATGGGCCGTGAGAAGCCAAAAACCAGGAACCGAGATATGTCTTTGGGGAAATTTCCCGATGTGGCGCTGAAGGTGTAAGATTGGCTGGGATTTTGTTTTGGGTGAGAGAGAGGGGCGGGTCAAGAGAGTTGGAGTGACTGGGAGGGAAGGAGGGTTGAATCAGTCAGGTCTCCTTGTTTCATTGATTAATTTCTTGCCGCAGACTTTTTTTCCCGTCACTGTGACTCTGGATATCTTGTTATCTTTGGTTGCATGCGTGTACAAAGAGCTGGCCTCTCACTTAACTTTCTGCATATTAGAAGCACGAATTGGTTTACAAATACAGAACTGCACCCCTGACACAGACCCTGAAAGGGTTCGAAAGCCATGCCGTGCTAGGCAACTAAAAAAAAACCCAGGACCCATGGCAAGCCCGTCGATGGCGCAGGTTGACAACCGGCAGACCCGGCACCGCGACGCCGAGATGCCGGAACCCTCTGGACAGAAGCGCCACGCCATGTTCCTCTGGAGCGGACAAACCGGATATACAGGCGCCGTCGCTGGTGCTAATGCGGCAGCAAGCCCGTTCCGTGTCGTCCTGGGGCTCAGGGGGTCCTTGGGGCGCTGGAAATTGACATGGCATTGGCAGCTCTGGTTGGGCCGTTCTGCCAAGAGGGCCCTGTCAGGCTCCCCTGCGCTCTTGACAGCCCGTGGGCGAAATTGGACGGGGCTCTTTGCGCGCCTATTTTTGGTGCTTGGGGTCCCTGGACCTGGGAAAAGCAACCTCAACCCCAAGGTCGATGGCAGCCAAAAAAAAAAAAAAAAAAAAGGCGTTGGAGGCTGTCTCCACCGCTCACCTCACCGTCGATATGTGGTTCTGGTGGTGATGTTTTTTTTTCTGTGTTGCATTGCTGAAATTATGCTTGCACATGTCATGACCTATTTCGGATGTCGCTGTGATCTGGGGCTCGACCGCTGATGATCGGATGACCGACGCAGGGAATCAGCGAGGCCACGCCGAGAATTTGGGTTAAGCTCGCGGGTGATTGATTGCTAAGGACGATCTGACCAAAGCTTGATGGCTTTGATTCCATGATTGGCCTCTGGGATAATCATTTTTTTTTCGTACTCGTCCAGTCCCGATGACGAGTCTGCCTTGGCAGAGACCTTTTTTTTCCCTCCTTCTCTTCGATCTGCAATTGTGCGCGTGCGCATGGCCCATCAACACGCATCATTGTGCGTCTTGATGCGATGTTCCCAATTTGCTATCCCGCCGATCTGCACAAACTAGACAGAGTCGCGCGCGTGCAAAGTCCACAGGCTAGCTGTGGACTGGAATTCGGCCACCGTCCCCTGAGCCCGCTTGATAACGACGGCACTGCAGCCCCGTTCTCAGCGTTGCCACTGGAGGGACTGGAAGGGGGGCAAGGCGAGGGACTGGGCCAATCTCTGGTTTATCGGTGGAGTTGCTCGTGTCTCGTCCCTGGCGGCACCCCTTGCCTGGCTTGCCTGGTCCTTGGCACCCCGGGACACAAGAGACATGGTAAGGGGGGGCACGGGCAGAGAGACAGAGACTCACAGAGAGAGAAAGAGAGAGAGAATGAGACTGGCACAGCGTGAGAGCAACCATAGCCAGAGACAAGCCTGGCGGAAAAAGGAACGCGCGGCGAGCGGTGCTTCGCTCGACGGGAGCCATTCCCTCTTGAGGCAAAGGCGACGGGGTGGAGGATCTTGGAAGCGGGACTCGTTTGCGGGTATCCTTGAAATTGCAAGCGTCCCAAGCTTGGATATGGCCTCCTGACTATTTTCTCCAACTGTCGTGTCTGGGCCAAGGCGCGACTCCTTGGTTCCTATCACTCCTTAATTCTCGTCCGAGCACTAGCTGTTTTGTCCCACTCCTTTGCCCCATGTTGCACTGAATTGTGCTATTAACCCACCCGTCGCTCATTTTCAGCATCGTTTCAGTCGCTCCCTTTTACCTTTACTCTCCAACACACATCCTGTCGCTCCTTTGACCACCCAGTCACTCCTTTGACCACCCAGAATACGGTCTGCGACCAGACCCGTCCGCTCTTTTTAGGCACAACATCCCAAGCTGATACCAGCTTTGGAAATCCCCTCCTTTTCGAAACAGAAGAAGAAGAAAAAAAAGATATAAGTGATACCCAGCACTGCACTTGGATATATCCACAGTGTATACTATTCGCACACGATGCTGTCGCGATATCTCGCTCCCGTCGCGACCCTCCTGGGTCTCGCCCTCGCCCAGACCACAACCGACTGCAATCCTCTCAACACGACCGATTGCCCCGCTGATCCCGCTCTTGGAACCTCACACTTCTGGAACTTCAACAGCACGCCCTCGGTCGACCTGTGGGAGACGACGGTGGGCATCGTCCCGTACAGCGAAGAGAATGGTGCAACCTTCACCATCAACAGCCAGGGCGACGCGCCCACCATCCGAACCACCTTTTACTTCTTCTTTGGCCGCACCGAGCTCTGGCTCAAGGCCGCCAACGGCACGGGAATCGTCAGCTCCATGATGTGGCTGAGCGACGACCTGGACGAGGTCGACTGGGAGCTGCTCGGCTCCAACAACACGCACGCCTCGACAAACTACTACGGCAAGGGCCGCGAGGACTTCACCAAGGGCGAGTACCACTACATGAAGAACGGTATGCAGTCCGACTACCACAACTACACCACCGTCTGGACCGAGGAGAAGATTGAGTGGTACGCCGACGGCAACAAGGTCCGCACCCTGCTGCCCGCCGACGCCAACAGCACCGACAACTACCCGCAGACACCCATGCGCCTGAGCATTGGCATCTGGGCTGGCGGCGACCCTCGAATGCCCAACGGTACCCGCGAGTGGGCTGGCGGTAACACCGACTACGAGGCCGGCCCATACACCATGTACGTCAAGAACGTCACGGTTGAGGATTACAGCACCGGCAAGGAATACAAGTATGGTGACCAGACCGGTCACTGGAAGAGCATTGAGATTGTCAAGTGAGTCAGCCCCCCAATCCACTCCAAAAGTAAAATAAAAAAAGAGAAAAGCATGATGGTATTGAGCAACGCAACTTACACGCCTAAAACAGGGGCAACTCCACTGCCGTCGAGGCCATCAACAAGAAGGAGAGCAAGTCGACGGCCGACAAGTGGGCAGAGCTCCCCACCGCCACTAAGACGGCCGTGTATGCCGGTGGAGCCGGTGCCGCGGCGCTGGGCATTGGCGCCATTGCCTTCTTCTACTGGAAGGCCAGGCGCGCGGGCACGGCCGAGGCCCAGGCTGCTGACGAAAAGGCCCAGGCCGAGCGCCACGAGCTCATGGGCTTCAAGGACGGCGAGAACTCTGCCAACCAGGGCCATGAGTACAGCTCTGGCGGGTGGACCAGGTTATAGACATAAGAAAAGACAAGAATGATACCTTTCCATTTTCTTATTTTTTTTATTGTCTATAACGAAGAAGAGTTGATGGTGGAGGGTGAGGGGGAGAATTGAAGAGCGCATCGAACAAACCGAGAAAAAAAACTGGCTCACCACGCTATCAAGTCGTCACGGCAAACCATACCTGGTTCAACCTGGGTATTCAATGTTGATTTTCCTATACCTCATTTTTTGCCCCTCTCGCATTACGGTCCTCCTGTTTTGCTGGAGCTTGGGACAGGAAGAGAAAAAAATTCAGGGACGCTACGAGATATGACAGCCTGAAACCCACACAGTTACAGGTCAGGGCTTGATCCTTGCGCCGGGAATGCGGACACCAACGCCAGCGGGCGGGGCGACACCAAGGAACGAAATATGGTTTTTTATCATTTTGTACATACGAGTTTCACCCGACTCGCCCTTCCTCTTTCGTTGTTCTCTTTCCCCACATGACACCAGATCACTCACTCCGCTTTTTTATGGTCTTTTCTCTCTCCCACTCACTTGCCCCCTCCCCCCACCATCACTGACTCTGGCACACATCAAATTTGCATGGTCTTCACCTTTTCTTTTTCTGCGGTATGTGTGCGTGCATCTATTGGATAAATAGCACTGGAGCGAATATTGTTTTTTGAACGGCACGGCGTTGTCAGATACACCTGGCGTATAGAGGGAAATACACATTTTATACCTTGTCGAATAGATCTGTTTCTGTCTGAGTTGACTTTGTGAATTGGTTCTGCTTGAGCGTGAATGTGTGCTGCAATGGTGTGGGCCCGGCGAGCAAGTCGTGATGGGGGAACGAGACGGGACGGGATGACGTTTGGCGGTCAAGCCGGCGTAACAGGTTGACGAGTCCGGTCGATCTTTTTGGCCCAACAATACCAAACTAGGCAATGCTCGGTGCGATCAATGTTGGATGCCAAGAGCGGGCCGTGTGCGGCCAGGAAGGATACGAATGGCTGAGAACTTCAAGCGCGACTCTCAGTCGTGCGAGCCTGATCGACATCAGTATTCTCAATGTAAACTACCTGGTCCCGTTTTAGATATTGGAGAATTGAGCGGCAACGCGAGTCTCAGACCGCATTATGGTGAATACGTCAAGTCTACCACTTGAGCATGAATTAAATACTCGAGTATTGTCGAATGTGTGTTTGATCGATGTTCTGTGAAAACTTTGCGTATTATTGTTCATGCGGTGGTTGAGCAACCGATTCGAGACCGTTGTTACATTGGCGAATCCAGAAGATTGATTGTGCGACTGTCCTGTTTACTAGCTTGAACGGCGAGTGATTTTGAGGGCGTCTTTGCGATGGATATGAAATTTGGCAGGTTGGGGTGAATTTATCCATGTGATGTCATCTTCATCTCCGGAGAAACAAAGCTAAATCGATAAAACATTCTGTGGAGAAGTTCGTATTCAAATGCTTGCTATTCAAGGGTGCCCGGGCCATTGTCTGTGGCATCCTGACCCGTCTTTCCCTTCCTTCTGTGGAGGCAATGGGGACATCACAAAGCTGCTCCTTCATTCTCACCTACTTTGTCATTGAGACTATTTGCTGAATGTATTAATGTGTATTAGGTCTAGGTCTAATTAAGTATTACGTGGTTTTGTGTTTCTCAGATGTTGTCGGCTATGGTGTGGCCGCTGCAAGTTCATGGCCGAGCGCAATTATACCGTCTCAAAACACTCGTTTCTTCAACCCTTTCCACCAGCGCCGAACAACCTTCCTCCTCTTCTTCCCTTCGCACTTGAAAACGCGGACTCCCACCTCTTTCAAAACAAATTCCGCAGGCATCTGTGCGACAGAAGCGAGAAGACCTATTGCCAAGATTTGGGACACTGGCAGCTTGTCCTCCCAAACCGGAGTGTCATCTATTCCGAACAACTCCTTCGCAATACTAGGGAGGCTATCGGCAACGTCAACTGTGTGTTTTAGGGGTCCGGAAGAAACAAGATTCTGGTGGAACTGTGTTATAGGATCGAAACCCCGGCTTAGGTCGACGGAAGTGGTGCTCTCAATAGCCGCGTCGAGATAGGTGCAGATTGTATTGAACTCGTCAACGCCAACGCAAAGGATGAGGACTGTAAACCCGACCGTCAAGCCCCCGATGACCATGACAACAGCATCTCGCTTCCGAATGAGTCTGAATAGACGGCGATATCCACCGGCTTCTGTCTTGAGGTGGTGTAACCTGACGGCTTTTTGGGCCATCATCGGAACGGCGATGATCAGCCCGGTGAGAGCAGGCGGCGTAACGGTTCCCATGACGATGGCGCTGCCGATGCCGACTGAGGAGGCGGAGAGGGAGAATATGGTGAGCTTGAGTTCTTTGGTGGCCCTGTCTCTCTGAAAGCCGAAGTGATTAGATAGGATGCGGATCAAGATTGATGGGGAACATACCGAAGGCTTCCAGAGCTTGAACTTTAGCCCACGAAAGCTTTTCCCCACCTCTCGGCCCATACTTTTCACTGTTTTCTTCTTGGCCTTGAATTTCCTTCTTGTCGAAACAGTCCTTGCGTTCTTCTTCTTCGCTGTCTTTATCGCGTTGGAAATGGCTGTTTTGGCGTCTTTGAATTTGGCGGATAATTTGGAACGCCTTTTCATTTTGGGTCTCCAAGATGTAAACGACATTCTGAGATTTGAGAGTATGGTGTATTGGCCTGCGATGAATTATGCCGGGCAAGGCTACAGGTTGCTTTGAGAAGGTGACAGGAGATGGTCAGACAGCTGTATAATGCCATGAGAAGATAAACACCCAACGGAATCTAAAAACGAAGCGGAAGAGAACACGCCGTATTGGTCATAGAAAAAGTACCTTGCACATTTGTGTGCGCGGCCTAGAGAACGCCTTGGGGATGGATTCGTAATACAGCCACACGCAACACCCGATACAGGAAGGTCGTGCTGCATGAACAGCACGGACTCGAGGAACCATTTCAAAAGGTATGGCTATAATGGCTAGGTTGGATTTTTAGGGGGCATGTCTGCCTATTTGCGTTGCCTGCAGCTAAAGAAGTTGTCAGGCTACCAATCAGATGCCACCACCGACCAGCCACAGACCACACCTGGCTGCAATGAAGTCCGATTTGATGTAACCAGTGGTTTTGAATCGTGCTGGACGGTGAAGGATTACGAGGCCTCCCTGGGTCCAGCTGCGTTGTATGTCACCGCCAACCCCTTACTGGACCTGGATCCTTTTCTCCATCGCCTTTCCCGACGTGCATACGGAACCTTCGGACGAGCAAATACAAGCAGGGCGACTGGTATGAAACATTAGTGCCCTTTTGTGCTGGATGACGACGGCGTGACTGGAATCAGCTGCATGTGAGGTCGTTTTGTAGTTATGAGTGGAATCTTGCTTCCTCGCTGGAGCGGGTACTATGCGCCCTATCGTCGATGCCAAGCCGACCAGACCCAGCTTGGAGCAAAAGGGGGGGTTTTTTTTTTAAAAAAAAAGGAAGAAATATAACCCCTGAATTCGGATAAGCTTGTTGATGGGCAGTGCCTACTATGCTTGCGTCAGACTGACTTGCTGACCGGAGCCTTCGGACAAGGCTTGTTCTACCCTCCCAAGAGAGTGGACACGCAGTGTTTCACAGCTCTTTACATAATCAGTTAGATGATTAGGCCTGAGGGTGAGCTTTTTTTTTTCTTTTGGCTCGTCGGACAAGGACTGCCAAAAAACTTTGCAACGGTGTGTTAGCAGCCACGCGAGCTTGTACAACGGGCGACAATGTGAGATTTACTTCACGAATTGGAAAAGGCTCAAGTCAGCTGCTGGATGGAGGATTTTGTTTTTGACAGAAGGCGGAATGTTGCTCCATTTCACATTCATGCTCATGTTTGGTGCTCAATATCGCCATCATACATGTAGAATTAGCCTCCCCTGAGACGGTTTATATGATGTAATGCTCTGTGCCTTGGTCTGACTTGGATAAGGGTTAACGGTTACGCACGACCTTGCATGGCATAGGTAATGGTCAGCACGTTATACGCAACACAAACGCATCCAGCTTGGTGAACCTCACTGTTTACTCAGAGCGCGATTGATAGTGGGCTTACATCTGGGATAGCATGTGACAATATGCCGAGCAAGTCGGAGACTGCAGGCTTACTTGTTGGTGCTGAGACTTCACCTATCGATTGCAACGTCGAGTGTAGGTGATACTCACCTGCATCATGCCGGACATACTCGTACCACACCGACTTGCCACCATTTGCACTTCCGCGGATGCATCGAAGCATTTGGCGAGGTGGGATGGTCAGCGAACAAGGCTAGTTTAGGGGATCAACAGGGGTTGTCGATTGGCGGGGCTCAGCTCGACATGGATCATGAGCCTAAAGTTGAGGACCAAGATACCCCCCCTCTGGGTCGACCCGAGGCGACGTCGTGCTTTTCAGCCCGACGTGCATATTCCAACGTTTTGGGGGCGTTTTTTTCCCCTTTCGCGCGTCCGCAAGCAAAAATGTCGGCCCCGAGCGCCGTGGCGGACGATGCTGGCGTCAGTGCCGTTGATGTTGCTAGCAGCGTCGGGACATGGATCGCAGCCTTCATCGCCGTGGTGGCCCTCGTGGGCGTCATTGGCCCGTTTCTGGCCTTCCAGGCCTCGCTCAGCGACAACAACCGGGCCATGAACGCGGTGCAAGATCTGCCCCAGAAGTATGTGACGCGGGGCTATCGTTTGACGCGGGGCCTGCGAGTGCTGCGGCGCATTCGCGTGCCCAACCTGTCGCCCGGATACATCGCCAATGAGCCGGACACGGCGCCTTTGATGCCGCTGCGTGCTGCGCTGGGCCGCTGGACAATACGCCCCCGCGACTACCTGCCCTGGAACACGGGCTGGGCAAAGCTATCGGAGCTGATCGAGGCCTATGAGCCGCGCGATGGGGCCACCAACGAGCCTGTGGCGCTGGGCGTTGCGACGGGTGGAACCCTCGAAGTTGTGAACAGCCGTACGGCCTTGGTTGTCAATAAGCACTGGGTTCTGCTCCTCGGGCTGCTGGGGCGCTACGGAACCCGTTCGGACAAGGGTGTTTTGCAGAAGACGGGCATCCGTCGAGATTTTGACGGCGAGCGCGCGTCTCTTCGCCATTTCAGGCTGAGAAAACGAAGGGCCCGCGAGCTCCCTGAAACTGAATTTGAATGGGTGCGGAAAGGGAGGCGAGGTTCGTGGGACTCCTCCTCCAGATCACGGTCGCCCGAGTCTAGTTCCACTGAAGAAAGCGACGATGAGAGACCCTACGACAGTGACTCCATTGCGCTTCAGCGTAGCGCATACGGTGCGTGGTCGTTGGAAAAGAAGCGCATGCGCAACATTCATGGCGTGACCGGTACGATGCAGGCCCTTGGGCGACACAAGGGTTCGTGGAGCTATCTCACATCCATTTCGTTTGTGCCACACGCCGCCCGAGAGATGTTCACGCCAGGGACCCATGAGAGAACCGACGCAGCATCGATGGAGACTCTTTTCTGGCTGGCCCACGGTTTTCTTCCGTGCAGCAGAACCCCGGAGGGCCAGCAAACGGTGATATCTCTCGAGAGCCCTACCTCAGAGGCGAACATGCCACTTGAGCTTATGCGGGGGATGAGCGTTCTTGGGGACTGGCCCGCGTTTTCTCTGCAGGAAGCCGACGGCATTCCCATATCTATCGGCAACGCCATGCAGTGCCTGAGCATACCCGAGCCTAAAGTTCTTCAGTTTCTTCCCCTTGAAGATAGAGAACGCCGCGGAGCCATGGATAAGGAAGAGATTCTCCGATACGATGGGACGCTTGGGGAGCGCGACGGTGCCTGGGGAGAGATTGAGGTGGAATACGCCTCTGAAAAGATCCGGATCAGTGGCACCTGGGTGCACCACACCAAGTATGAAGGGAACCTTTCCTGGGTGTTCCCGCGAAAGGACATTGAGCGACCCCTGGGACTCCTGTTGAGCCTGGACTGGGACGCCTGGGGATTCCTCGCTTGGAAGGACAGGTTTTGGACGTCCATGTTGAAGCCCGCCACGAACATGCTGAACCAGCGATACCTCCGCATGCTGCCCTTTACCGAAAGCCTTGAACTGCCGGCCCAAATAAAAGCATTTCGGTGGAGAGTTCAACCCGCGTTTCACCCGCAGAAAACTGCCGATTACCTGGAGCTCGACGAGCTCATCTCGTCCATGTTCCGGGAATCCAACACGCTGCCGCTGCGCCTGGCGCTTGGAGCGCTCTACATACTGGATGCACCCTTCCGCGATCTCGTCTCCAAGGCCTCCGAGGTGCTGGCTGGGTACAAGGACAGAAACCGCGAAATGGCCGCGGTAGACGAGACCAGGGTGAAAATAAGGACCCTGGAGGAAAAAATGGACAGGATTGTGAAACACCATATGATGGAGCGGCAGAATCGCCCGACAGAGACAGAGGTATCTGAGAGTCAGAGACACACTAAAATTCCCAGTCACCTTGTGGAGACTCCGACACTGAAGGCCTTTGGTCTACGTTATGAATATAGAGATGTGAGTCGAAACAGGGAACCTAGCGAGACGAATAAGATGCTAACGACACATAGGACGATACCAGTCACATCTTCATCAGGCGGGTGGTCCCGGAATGGGAGCTCGAATTGGCCCGGGAACATACGGCCAGATACCGTGAGCTGGACGAGGTCATGAGAGGAGGAGGAAAGGTCCATCCTGGGGTCCTGGAGTACGACTACGCATCCAAGCGTCTCAAGTGGTATTTCAACGAGGAAAGAAGGACAGACTATCGGATGTGGCATCTCAATGGAGACCTGGTGAGGGCACCTCTGAGCGAGAAGACTGTCATCATCTCGGAAAAGGACGCGGCTCTGGTTGCTCTGTGGACGGCAAACAGAGCTGCAATGTGGCTGAGCTCGCAGGATTCTCGACCATTGCTGAAATTTATCGATGAACTAGATCCCTACATCTACGTTTTGTAGTCTTGGGTGGCTGAGCAGCATTGATATGAAGGGGAAAAGATTCACGAAATACACCCTGAATAAGTTTTTGACAAATAAACTATTTTATTCTCCAAACGTGTCAAATATCTTTCTTTTTTCATCTACTCGAGCAAGGATTCTTTCAGGAGCTTCTGGATATCGTTGATGGCCTCCTTGCTCGTCTTTTGTCCGGCCATGATGTAAAAAACATTACCCAGCACACGAGCGTGCACATTCCACCGTCCCTCATCGCCGCCCTCTTTGAGGCGGGCCTGGAGAGCCAAGGCAGCGGTGCTCTTGTACCCGGCGCCGTCGTCGCTGCGCAGACTGATGGCGAGGACGCTGCCCAGGGCCCAGACGCTGCTGACCCGGGCGGCGGCGTGGGAAACGGCGTCGACAAAGGAGTTGGACCACACAGACCAGGCGCCGTGGTTGCTGCCGTGCTGCGAAATCTCGCCCGAGGTGACCCAGCCGTCCGTCTTGAACGCGTCCCAGTCGCCGTTCCTGTCCATGCTCTTCATCTCGCGCAGAGACTCGAGGGCGACCTGGCATCCCACGGGGTGCGCGGTGTAGCTGTGCCCGTGCAGCAGGGCATCGCTCTTGTCGTCGGTGACGAACACGTCAAAGATGCTCTCAGAGGCCAGCGTGGTGCAGAGCGGAACAAGACCGCCCGTCAGGAGCTTGGCGTGCACCGAGATGTCCGGGTGGACGCCGAGGAACGAGGATGATGTGTATCTGCCGAGGCGGTACAGGCCCGTGAATACTTCGTCAAAGACGACGGGAAGACCGCTCCAGGTTGTGTTGTCAGGCTCAGCTGGGGAAGTCGAGTCGCCAGAGGTGCTGAATAAGTGAGGAGATCGTCGGACGACGTTGACAAGGGTTCTTTGGAAGAGAGGGTCCCTGGGCAATGTTTGTCAGCTTGAGATGGCGGTTAGGTAGGAACAAAAACTTACACAAAGAGCATGCCGCCAGCACCCAGAACGACGGGCTCCAGCATCAGAGCACCGAATTTGCGACCCTGCTTCTGCAACTCTCCCAGCGTCTTCTCAATGTAGGCCTCATACTTGCGGCACGCCTCGGCCTCTTCCCGGGCCTCAACGTTGAACACGTCAGCCAACGACGCATGTTCCTCTCCGCTGCCAAGATCAGCCCTCAGGGCCTCTGGGACGTCAACAACCCACCTGCCCTCGGTGCACTTGACGGTAGGGTAGTCGAACCAGAAGCCCTTGCCCTCGTACCACTCAATCTTCTCGTTGTAGGTGCACGGTTCGGCGCAGTCCATGGCTCCGATGGTGTCTCCGTGGTAACTCCCCTTGAGCCCGAGGACGCCGAGCTTCGAGTCGGGACCCCAGCCGTACCGCACGCGAGCAGCTCGGAGGGCCATCTTGACGGCGACCTCGCAGCCGGTGCTGCCGTTGTCGGAGAAGAAGACACGGCTGAGGCGCGGGTTCTCCAGCTCCTTCAGGAGCGTCTCGGCCAGGGCGAGCGCGGGCTCGTGAACGGCCTCGGCAAACATGACGTGCCCGTAACGACCGGCGGCATAGGCGGCGGCGAGCGTCAGCTTTGGGTTAGCGTGGCCTAGGCCCTGCGTCCACCAGGAAGCAGAGCCGTCGAACGAGGGCCGGAGCATGTTGGCCGCCGTGGATGAAGACTTTAGCGTCTCGGGGTTGAAGGTCTGGAAGTGGTCGCCGTGCGCCGAGTCAATGGCCGTGATGCGCTCTGGAGGCACAAGCTTGTGCTGTGTGAAGGGATACCAGATTTTTTGGTGCGCGTTCGGGGCCATGCTTCGAAGCCGAGCAATTCGGGCTTCGTGGGTCTTGTCCAGGTGGACGAGAATAGAGTCGACAGACTCTTGGTCATTCATCTCTTCGTAATACTCGGCCATGTTTTTTCTATCCGATGCCAGGTCTTCGTGCCTGCTGGGCGGCTCGGGGACGGTCCCCACGGGGATTCCATGGTTGTCTCGAAAGTAATCAGTCAGGTATCGATAGTTCTCGTAAATGGCCTCTCTGAATAGCAGGATACTCTCGACGTCGTATCCGCGAATCCTGAGCGACTCGAAAGCCGAGATGGTCTGCGAGATGCCACCGAGCTTAGAGTCGCCAACGAGTACCACTGGCAGGCGCAAAGGCGCGTACAGATCGGCTTGGGTAGTTCCCGCAGGGCCGGGAGAGTGGACACCACCGGCCGTCTCGAGGAACAACCAACCGGGGCCCTTCTGGGCCTGGAGGGAGATGTGGTCGTGAATCTTTGTCAAGAGCTCATGATTGGTAGGTGTGGGCTTGATGGCGTGAGCACAGGGTCTCAAGCAGGGATTGCCAATTTACCTTGTTTGAGACAGCGGCGGCTGAGTGTGGGCTGGCAGGGATCTCATATTGGTATAATGTTTCTGGGTATGTACTTGGAGCAAACGTTTTGATATGTCTATTTCAATTAACATGTCAATTGCTAGCCCAATTGCTTTCACAACGAGAACATCTGCATCTCGTTAGCATTTGCTTGAACCTCGGCTCTGTTGAGTGCTCAACTGAATACATACACCCATCATCAGCATCGTCTAAGGCTCCCGTGGAGACAGGCTTCAGATATGAGACGCGGCTGCCCATCCAATTCTTGGCGGCCGAGTTGCAAAGAACCGTTGTCAGAATGGTCTTGCCCACCTCGGTATTGGCGCCATAGACTTGGTGCACGCGGAGCTGACTCCGGAGCAAAGCTCCGATGGGCGCCATTGTGTAAACTCTACGATGAAGACAGAGTATTAGTCGTAGCTAGGCAGGCTTTTAGATGTTCCCAACCACAATTCGAGCTATGAAAAAAAAAAATGTTGAGAGATGTTGATTATGACGAAATGTTGAAGCCCACGTCGGCGGAGCTCGGCACTGGAGGGGGAGGTGCCGTTGCCGCCGTCGGGCCGTTTTGGCTCCACCTCAACAAGGGGTGGTAAGGGTCAGTGAGACAGAAGCCGAGGATCAATTGAGATGCAATCGTCGTTTTTACGCGAGAAATAATATCAATTGGATTGAACATTCGGTTTTATTGACCTATTATAGGTTCTTGGAGCTTCCAAAGACCCTTGATTCCAGCAAGGAGCCGCACATGCTGGATGAATAAATATCGCAACCTCCCCCGCATTGCAACGGTGGGATGGGAGCTACCCCGCGATGACTTTGCAGCTTCAGCTAGATCTGGCAGCTCTGGAAAGGGAAGCTCATGCCGGTGATTCTTTTATGTTCAATTCAATTACTGGGAATGCAATTGGCATGCCACGCGTGCCTAGTGCCTCGTAGAGCGTCTGCAATCCACTTGGTTTGCCATTGTTCGCATTTTACGACCTGTCTCTTTCCACAACACTAGCCGAACGGGCCGAGCGGATTGTTTTATCAAGGGACAGCAGGCCGAGACGACGGGCAAATGCCGAGAGTCCAGATCGATTAGCACGACTGGCACGACATGGATGACCTTCCAGAGCAGATACAACCCCACTATGCTGGAAATCTCGTTAGGAGCACAATTCCCAGCACCGCCCCCCGTTGCGCCGCGAAGCAGGCCAGAGCCAGACTCCGCGCTGCATCGCAGAAGCCGCGCAACCGTGCTTCTTCACCATGGACGAGCGAGGGAACACGCTGCTGGAAGAGAGGTTCAGGGCCCTGCTCGCCCGCCGCGAGTCCCGCTCGCAGCTGCGGCGGCTGACGACCGTGGCCCCGGCCGTGGTGGATTTCTCGTCCAATTCGTACCTCTCACTGGCCAGCAACCCTGACGTGCAGCGCGCATTCCTGTCGCTGCTCCAATCTCGCGCCTCCGAGACTCGTGCGCCGGCCGCGGCGGCTCCGGTTCTTGGCTCGGGCGGATCGCGCCTGCTCGACGGCAACAGCTCGTTTGCTGAGACGCTCGAGCGCGACATTGCCTCCTTTCACGGAGCTCCGGCCGGGCTCCTGTTCAACTCGGGCTTTGACGCCAATGTCGGCTTGTTCGGCTGCGTGCCTCAGCCCGGAGATGTCATCGTGTACGATGAGCTCATCCACGCCAGCGTTCACGACGGGATGAAGATGAGCCGGGCTGCTCAGAAGGTGCCCTTCAGGCACAACACCGTCACAGGTGATTCTGCCCAGGATGAAAACGGCGCTGAAACGCTCGATGCCGTTCTGCGAAACCTCACTGCTGGCAAGGCTGGCAAGGAAATGGTCGAGGGGAAGTATAACGTTTTTATAGCCGTTGAGGGTGTGTACAGCATGGATGGGGATGTTGCGCCACTTCGAGAAGTCGTGGAATGCGTGAAGCAGCGGCTACCAAACGGCAATGGCTACATTATCATCGATGAAGCGCACTCGACGGGCATCTACGGCCACCAAGGCCGAGGTCTAGTATGCGACTTGGAACTTGAGAAGAGCATATTTGCTCGAGTGCACACCTTTGGCAAGGCTATGAGCTGTTCCGGTGGTGAGTAAAAAAAATCGCAATAAGCAGGAAAACGCTCTTTACTCACTCCATATCAGCGATCGTCCTTTCATCGACCACAACTAGGTCATATCTCATCAATTATGCCAGAACACTCATCTACACGACTGCCATGGCATTCCCCTCGTTGGCTAGCATTAGGGTTACGTACGATTTTCTCATGAACGATGGTGCAGCGCCGCTGGTCAGGAATCTCCACCAATTGATGCATCACACACACGGGTTACTCCAATCCTTGTGCGCGTCTTACAGGCCAGCGTCGGATCTTCTGCGCCTCGACGAAGAGCCCCCCAAGTCGCCCATAATACCCCTCTTCACGTCCCACCCTCGCAGCCTCGCCCAGCACTGCCAGCAAAGGGGCTTCATGGTGCGCCCGATCGTGGCTCCGACGGTGCCCGCGGGCAGCGAGCGGGTGAGAATCTGCCTGCACGCCGGGAACACCATCGCGGACGTCGAGGCTCTGTCGAGAGCGGTGGAGGAGTGGCTGCGGCTTCGGACGTACCAGGACGCGCAGAAGGGGAGCGCAGGTATCGCGGGCAACGGATCGCTGCGTGCCATCGAGGCCAGTGCCCGTTGCGAAGGGTCGGACAAGGCAAAACTATAAAAGCAAAAGGATTCGGTCGTGCTTGTGTGAGGTGGCCGCCGAGCAGGCGACACGAGCGTCAAAGCAGCCAAAGTTTTTTTTTTCTTTATCAAATCCAGGTTAGAATAAAAAGTTTTTTTCTTTAGGCGTGCGGCAAATCCGGTTGCAGTGCAGCAAGCTCAGACGGTGATGGTGACATTTAGAATCCATAATTAAACGTCCCTTAATATGCAGCGCTCGGTCAAACTAATTACCTAGTCGTCTGTGCGGAATCTGCCAAAACCATATTCTTTATGTGCACAAATATGGGCAAATTTAGCACTGTTTGAAAGATAAAGCATATCAAGCAAAGATATTTGACTGATGAGAATTGCTGATAAGAGGCACCCCTTGGCTTAACTTTCGTCATCGCTCACGGAATGCATCTGTGGTGGCAACACAGTTTCAAGTCAGGTAACACTTGGTGGGCACATCTCAACCGCGAGAAAACGCAACCGATGATTTTGACCAATATTTTGCTAGTCCTCGTCTCGCGTGGTAATCAGCAATCGTATCATTTTGATACCACTGCAGGTGTAGGGTAGTTGCACAGCATTGGCTAATGCATGAACAATTTGGGATGTTCAAAAATACGAAGGTATCAAATTAGATAGCAGCGAAAGCTTAATTTTTCCACGCATTGGCCGAGGGTTGGCCGAGGCTTAAATTCTATTCCAATCTTGATAGAGTCCATGTACAGTGTTGAATTCCAGAATGGCTGTCTATTACTTTACCAAAAAACGAGAAACCACCTGATAGATCTAGATTTGCTGAGAACAATCAATCACAACGCTTCAAAACAACACGGGTCCCAACCTTCCATTTCTCCGGTCACAAAGAAGGGCATCGAGCACAGATGAGTTGCGCTTCTTCGGTAGATTGAAGCGGCGACATCCGAACACCATCATCACACGCCCCTACTAAAGCCAATGCACGAGCGAACACGGTTGTTTGTTTTAAAGCCAAATTTAGTGTAACAATTCGTAACGATTGGAACCGGTAGTTTGGATCAGCAGCCATCCCCCACCCATCTAGTCTTGGTGACTAGCGATTTTTGACATCGGCAATGGGCATCACAGACAGAGCAGACGATTGGTTGGCTGGAGGTTGGCCGAGGTCCTTAGTCTAGAGACTTCAAAAGATGTCCCCACGGGGCTAATAAATCCGGGCTAAATGTGGGGAAAAAAAGAAAAGAAAAGAATTGTCACGCTTGAGTGGGTGCGCTAACCTGCCGACTGGCTTGGGCCTTATCCGCGTTGGAAACCGAGGACACGGGCACTTGCAGCTTGCAGTTGACGGACCGTCGTTGGTTGCACAGAGGATGATGCGGTGTATGAGAAGCCTCGAATCCATCCAGAGTCTGGACCGTTGCTGTGAGCCGATGGCACTTGTTGACGGTCTTGAGCTATGGCGCTAGAGGCTGAAGACATAGAGATAACGGGCCCAAAAAAAGGAAACAATGCGGTGGCTTTCTCGGTCACTGAATGAGGATCGCTCGTTCATAGCTAGTTTACCTTGTGATGTTGTGAATGGACCAATGGACGATTGCGGATTTGATGGGCAACAGCGTCTTCTTACACCAGCTGAGCCGCGGCTTCAGCTCCGAGGCTTGTCTTCATGGCCAAGCCTGCTTAGGTTGACAGTGTCAGACGCCGGTGTCGGATATGGAACATGCAGACAATGCAATGGCCGAGGTGCCTGCTGCGGCCCGCGGTTTCCCGTGTGACCTTCCTGCAGTGACACAACGTATATACTTGGATTAAGCGGACATGGCCGGCAAGCGCATGTTTCCCAAGGGAGCGTAGTGGGCTGACTGGCTTGTCTCTGGTCCGGAATGCTATTGTGCTGAAAACTGCTGTGGTAGTAGCCGTTTGTCACGTTTTGACGTGCACCCTGTGGCGGGTCAGCTCCGGCCTTGGGGCGTTTAATGAAATGGCAAACCGAGTTGCGGCGTTGCGGCGGTAAAAATGGACGCGCTGAAATATACTTTTGTTGTTTTTATTGCCGTGGCTTAAAGAGGAAAAGAGGCACACTGAAATACTGCGGTTGCTGGTTCAAAAGGCAAAAAGGGGTGTGTATGGCTGCGGCAAGGTGCAGCAGCAGCCCATGGGATGGAGGAGCATGGGGAGAACCGACGTGCTGGGCACGCCGAACATCTTGGCGATCGCTAGCTGCCGTCTTGTCGCGCTTGGCAAATGAAAAGGCTGGGTTGCGCTCACGTTGCGGCGGCGGTTTTGGAGCGTGACTTGCAGCCTTGGCGATCTCTTGGTTTTCTTGGTTTCGGGGCTACCGCATGGGAATATCTTTCGGCTGTCTGTTGTTTCGGCTTGGCGATCGGGGCATGCTTTGTGCCAAGCAGAACTAGAAGTGGAAAATGGAGAGAGAGAGAGAAGGGGCCAAGTGTAAGTGTGTAAGCGATTTATTATTGAATAGGCATTAATTGATCGGTGACCGAAACTGATTCGGTGAAGCTGTACATATTACCAAATTGGGACCGAGCTGTCGCCCTCGGCAGCACTGCCAGGCACAGGCACGCACAGCAGCAAGATTCTCAGCCGATCTCACTCTTGGTCGGCTTCCTCGGTCAACAGCATCGGGGACGCCGTTTGTACCATCAACTGATCCAACGGGCAATGATACGAAAACAAATTTCTTGGCTCGGATCATTCAAACGTGTCGTTGGGTCCAGACTTGGGGAACGCGTAGTCGAAAAAAAAAATAGCCATGTGCGATGCGAGCCATACGGACCATTTGGAGGGGACACGTGGGGGACCAAAGGAGCATAGATCGGGTAGAGGGGCAAATCTCTGTCGCATTTTTTTCTCTCCCTCGCTCGCTTCTTCTTGCAATGAACCTTTTTTCCAAGGTTAAATTTTACCATAACAATTGGTAGTCCCCCCCTCCGTGGGCCTGATGGGGCAACGGAGCAGGCTCGAGACGGTGGCGAGACGCGGCGAAGGATGGGGCAATGGCCAAGACGCCAGGTTAGATCGCCGAGACGGAAGACGGGAAGGGCCAAGACTGGCCCGGCTGGGGACGCGCGGGGCCCTATCAGAGATGCTGGCGATCGCACGTGTGGTCGACTCCCCGCTGCGGTTCGCTGGGGAAGGCCGTCGTTTGGCAGCACCGCGGCCAATGGCGGCGGCGCTTGCGAATGGCCTCTACCCCCCGGGCGATGGCCTGCAGCGCTCCCCTGTGGGCTCCCCTGTGGGCTGTCCCCATTGCCAAGACCCTGACGCCTGGGGCCTTGCCCAAACTGGGAACCGAACGAGCAACGACAGCTGCAGCAGCAGCACTTGGAACTGCGAGCGTGCTCTGTTTCTCGTTTCGTATTAACCGTTCGAGGCGGCCTTGCAAGCCTTGGAGCATCCCGGTCGCCTTCGTCCCCGCCAGAAACTCTCTCTGCCTCTTCAGGGATGGGCTTCCAACCATTGTTCCACGCGTCTTCTATGGCCGTGGACGTGACTGTGGTCATTTCACTATCCTGGATGCTTTCTTTGAACTGGTCAAATTAAGGAAGCCTACGCCGTACAGTTCAATCTGTGCACGCCTCCCTGTATTGTTTTTTTTTCGTTTGCAATGGAGCCTCGGAACAAAAACACTGTCATCCATGACATCGCCATAGCATCACATCGCCACAAATCTCAGCCGTATTTAGCAAAAGACCATGGCCAAGACATTGAAAAACGCCTTCCGCGCAGTCGCTATCCCCAGTTCAAGCACCGAAGAGCGGGTCCCGCTCAACTCCATCGGTTCGGTGAACCAAGCGGGCAAATGTGCACACGCACACTTGCATGATGCTGCGGACACGCCTCCTCCACGCCCCCCCCCCCCCCCCCTGGCACGGCAGTGCGTGTCCTACTCGACCATGTCCTCATCGACCAACGAGCATGGGCCCAGGCACTCGAGGAATGCTTCACGAGAGACACAATGGCCCGTCAATCTGCCAAAGGGCCCACATCCTGGAGGGGCAGGGTCCAACTGCTGCTCCGTTGTAGATCCCCGTGGCCTGGTCCGCTGAGACTCAGTCGAGAGACACACACGCCCTTGTCTCGCTTTCGGCTTCTTTTTATATAAACCTCTGCTTTGGCTCCTAACTTTTGTCCGAGTGTCTCTTGTCTCTCAGCAGCAACCACTTCTTCACTTTCTTCTTTCTTTCTAGAAGCTCGCACCCCTCCTTTTGCTTTCTCATATACTACTTATTATTTTTTCCACTTCTCCTTCTACCTGCTGAAACCCGACCACTAGACGCGCGCTCTTCTCGAGTCACCCAGCCGCCGCCATGGTGCTCCATCAATATGATTACGTCTTTGCCATTGGCACAATGTTTGCCATGCTGGATGCCTACAACAACGGTGCCAGTAAGTAGCCGAATCTCGCCTATCGAATCTCTCCAATCTCAAAAAGCACAATCTAACCCCCACACTCTCTAGACGACGTTGCCAACGCCTGGGCCACCAGTGTCTCTTCCCGATCCATCACCTACCGACAGGCCATGATCTTCGGAACCGTCTTCGAGCTTCTCGGCGCCATCTGCGTCGGTGCCCGTACCGCCGATACTATCAAGAACGGCATCATCCCCAACTCGGCCTTCCGTGGCGACGCCGGCGTTCAGATGCTCGCCTTCACCTGCGCTCTCGCTGCCGCCTCTTCATGGGTCATGTGGTGCACCAAGAACTCTGCCCACGTCTCCTCTACCTACTCTCTCATCTCTGCTGTCGCTGGTGTCGGTGTTGCTACTGTTGGCGCTTCCCAGGTCCAGTGGGGATGGCACGATGGTAAGGGTCTTGGTGCCATCTTTGCTGGTCTTGGAATGGCTCCCGCCATCTCGGCCTGTTTCGCTTCCATCATCTACATGTTGATCAAGTGCGTCGTTCACATGCGCAAGAACCCTATTCCTTGGGCTGTCTGGACCTCCCCCTTCTTCTTCCTCGTCGCCGCCACCGTTTGTACCCTGTCCATTGTGTACAAGGGTTCCCCCAACCTGAAGCTCAGCAGCAAGCCTGGCTGGTACATTGCTGCTGTCACCATGGGCACCGGTGCTGGCGTCTGTCTTCTCGCCGCTCTCTTTTTCGTTCCCTTTGTTTACGCCAAGGTCATCAAGAAGGACTACACCGTCCGCTGGTACCACGTTTTCCAGGGTCCTCTCCTGTTCAAGCGAGTCCCTCCCCCGGATGCCTCCGAGGCCCGCGTCCCCAACTACGCCGTTGTTCAGCACGATGAGGATGACGAGGAGTCCACCCACGGCACCGACTCCATCAACGAGTCCACCGAGTCTGGCGCCAAGGACGTCTCCAACACCAAGGAGAAGAGCCTCGTCGCCAACGAGTCCGCCCAGGCCAACTACAAGGAGCTCGTCGCCCAGGGTGACGAGCGCTTCCACGCCAAGCTCCGCCAGAAGCGTGGTCCTCTCGGCTGGGCTATGCGCACCCTCCACGAGAACCCCATGGGACCCGGCCAGATCTACGAGCTCAACAACATCCGCATCATGTTCAAGCGTATCCCCGCCATGATCACCGCTGGTCTCCTCTACGGTCTTCACTACGACATCCACGCCGCCCAGACTGGTATCTCCGGCACCCCCGAGGGTGACCGCATGGCCCGCGTTTATGCCCACGCCAAGAAGTACCCCAACGAGGTTGAGCATCTCTACTCCTTCATCCAGGTTCTCACTGCTTGCACCGCCTCCTTCGCCCACGGCGCCAACGATATCGGCAACTCTGTTGGTCCCTGGGCTGTCATCTACTCTGCCTGGAAGACTGGTGATGCTGCCGCCGCCAAGGCCTCCGTCCCCGTCTGGCAGCTCGCTGTTCTCGCTCTGACCATCTCTCTTGGTCTTGTCACCTACGGTTACAACATCATGAAGGGTAAGCTGATTCCCTACCAAGTTTTTGATATGATCGATTTGCTAACTCCGCACAGTCATGGGTAACAAGATCACCTACCACTCTCCCAGCCGAGGCTGCTCCATGGAGATGGGTGCCGCCATTACCGTTCTCGTCTTCTCTCAGTTCTCCCTTCCCGTTTCCACCTCCATGTGCATCACTGGTGCTACCGTCGGTGTCGGTCTGTGCAACGGTACCTTCAAGGCCGTCAATTTCCAGCGAGTTGGTCTCTTGGTTATCGCCTGGATCATGACCATCCCCATTGCCGGTACCCTCGGTGGCTGCCTCATGGGTCTTATCCTCAACGCTCCTCACTTTTCCTCTTAAAAAACCGCCACTTGAGATTCACATCTCAATCAACCGACTATTTTATACAACCAAAAGCAGACATGAGTACAATACAACAAATACACTTAGATTTATATATGTAATGAGGAGAAACGATGGGTATAGACAGGGGCTATACTCTGGGTACTGTCGGGGAGTTTTATTTAGATACCTTAGCATCCATATGCGAAAAAATTAACTGGTTCACTCATGCACAATTCAAGAAGTGATTATTGCCGCAAGTTCAATGGGATCAGGAATTTAATGTGCAATAAAAAGCTCTCAAGTGGTTGTCTGAGCCAACCACGCCTCGTCATTCGATGTTTTAATTGCTGCAACTAGTTTCTATGCCATATTCGTCTTCGCAACGCTTGGGATAGCTGCCAGCATCATCGGGGGAAGATTGATCAGAAATGAGATAATCTTGGAATTCGAAATCGAGCCCGAGGATATTTTTGATGGCCTGCGGGGTTTTGTCTTTCTCAAAAGTTAGCCAATGCCCTGTCCTGCTTGGAAGGGTGCATTACTTACAATGCCCGTCGACTTGAACGCCGGCATCAGCACAACGCAATTCATCCGATTCATCTGGTGATGGGATGCACTCCTCTGCCATCCGAGTGGCCCAATAAGAATAAACAAAATCCTCAAGAGATTGTCCAGACTTTCCAGTCTGCGTTTTGAATTCCTCGACGAGACATTCAAGTCTGGCTCCTAGATGCTGTTCTTCCTCTTGGATTTCGATTGTATTTCCAGCAAAAAGTTTTAATACTCGGCGTTCTTTTTTTATTCCAGATGAAGTGACATAGCCTAAATAACAGCAAGTATGTGTCATCTCGAGGGCTTCAAAGGTAAGGTATCGGAGAAACTCGGCATGTAAATGCAGATTATTTAGTAACTGCTTAATAATTCGATCGCCTCCGACCATAAACATCCAATTATAGGGACTATAAATGAAGGCTTTTATGAAGGGGAGGCAGCCGCCAGGACAGCACCAGCAGTTGCAACAATCGCGAGACCCGTCGTTGAACACCTCGGTGACAGCTGGCAGATATTCCTGAGATGTTATTGGATAGGTTCTGAGCTTATCACATATTCCTGTTAAAAGATGCAATGCCATGTAATGCCAGCTAGTGGCCGAAGTGTTAATGCCAAGCGAGAGAGGGTCCGCCGACAATTGATCAAGGCAGAGGTGGCCTTTAAGCCAAAGGAAATTGTCAGAAGAAATAAAACTAGTTGCCCTGCTTAAACAATGTAGAGGCAAAATGCCCTGGAAGTTTTTCTTATCAAGGTCACGAAACCCCGCTTTGAAGAACAGATGGAAATGACTAACAGACAGCCAACGCTCAAAATAAATTCCTTCATAATCGTCGGGGACGTGCAATGCTCTTGGGACACATTCCACAGTTTTCGAGGCTTGCTGTAGGACAAAAAGAGCTTTTGTATCCATAATTGCTTCGTCGGGTTCCTGCAGATGGCTTGTTTGGTTTTCGGGGAGGGTCTGTTTTGCAATTGAATATAGACTTCTCCTGCGATTAGCGAGATGGAGCGCTAGACATTGAGCGCACTCGGACGACATGTTTTCGCCGATGTAACGATAATTGTAGATGGCCCCATGGCCAAGGAGAAGCTGGACAGCTTCTGGACACTGGAAATAAATAGCATAGTCCAGAGGTGTTCGCCCCCACTCGTCGCCCTGGTCAAGTAACACACTCGCGCCTGCCGTGATGAATAAAGACAACCCAAATGGCCAGGACGAAGCCAGATGGAGAACTGACATGCCAAAATATTCCCTAAACATTGCATTCGGGCTTTTATCCAGCCTCTCGCGGACTCTCGTTTCAGATCGAAGCAAGATGGCCGCCACCAGAGGGTGCAGATCGGTTGCTGGATGAATAAATCGTCAGACCAGGACATTAAAACAGGATAGAATGGGATAAATTATACCCACAATTGACAAGGTCTTGGTTGTCTTGGAATAAGAGGAGAAAGCCAAGCGGCGCCTCTTGAATTTTGACAAACGGCTCAGCCTCCAAAGTTTTGGATAGATTGGTCGCAATTGTGCGGAGTGAGAAGTGACGAGAAATAATTGGGATAAAACATAATGAATCAAAAAATGTTTCTCTATTCCTTGGTTAAAATGGGATATTTATTGGGAAAATCTTTGCTTTAGAGATATATTACCTGTTGTGAACGCTCAATTCATCGCATGGCACACCGGCGCTTATTAGCACGTTGATCAATCGGCACATATGCGCGGCAATGTCAGGCGTAGAGATCGTACTGAAATGATTTGCCAATGATTTGCAAATTTCCTACTATTGAATCAGCAACGCACTTTCAAGTGTCGTCTGGCATGTTCACATGCAGAAGCGTTTCCCCCCAGATGTTTACTTCTCGCGGTGAGGCTTTTCCCTCTTGGAAAAGGGTTAAAATTTCTCTTTCGATATGAAGAAAACGTGTCTCGTATAACTCGAGTGAAGGCTCCGTCATAAACGTTGAATCCTTAAAATAGTCAAGTTGCTCGTAAATAAGTAATCTTGCTGGACTGGTTTTCACTGTTGGCTTGAAAGTAATGCAAGGGCTGATGGAAAAGCCTCCTGCTCCGCTTTTATGCGATAAGCTCATATCCACCAGAAGCGAAAGGCCCTCGCGAAGTGAGACTGCGAATTGAAGCCCGACCTGTTGGCTCCGCGCCGGGCTGTAAAAACGGCAGTATTTGGAATGCTTGGATGACTGGTGTAGTTTAATATATGGCTTTAAATATTTTGAGAAATAGAACCAGCTCGAAGATTCACTTGTTTGAACTCCTTGAACGTTGCAAGTACAGAGAGGAGTAATGAGGGTTTGTTTGTCTGGCTCGCTTCGAGCGTAATCAACAGAATCGCAAGCTTCTTTCAATAAAGATGGTTTGCTAAGAAATTGGTGTCCAGTATAAGGAAAGGATAATGCGTGGTTAGTTTGATGTGCGCCATAGCAAGAATATTCGGAATGCATTCTGAACTGGGCAATTCCAGAGACAGCCATGACCTGCGCAATATCACCACGGATTTGATTGTGATGTTCATTTAACATCCTCCGCAAATCATCATCAAATTTATGAGACTGAGATACAATGAGATTTGTGGAGCTTTGGAGGTCTTGACGTGCCGTATTGATGGTTGCTAAAATCGTATCCGACTTGGTTTCAACCAGGGTGCTTGTGCTTTTGATCTGACCGCTCGTTTCTTCAAGCCTTCGGTCGATAATTTGTAGCTGATGACCTGTATTTACCTTCTGAGATTCCAAGGATGTCTTGCAGTCAGATAGTTCTTGGTGCAGCGAAATTCCGAGATGACTGGGTCGTCAGCGCTGTGTGCTTGAACCAGCATCAAGAGAACCTACGAGTTGACAACTTGAAGTGCATTTTGTGTGATGATCAGAAGCGAATCGATATTTTCCTGCATATGAACTAGATCCTCTTGTCGCAGCCCAAAGGTCAATATGCGACCTGCGTTTTTTACTTTCGCCTTGAAGCCGCTATCCGAGACGTTCTTGAGCGAGGTAAACAGAGACTCTAGCTGCTTGACACCGTGCTCGCTATCGCGGAGGCATTTTTCAAGCGTTTGTATCGCCGCGGCACTCGAGTTTGGTAGAGACTGGATCGTTTTTATGAGGTCATCTATGCCCTGAAACGACTGGCGAAGATTGGCGATTTTGGTGGACGCAGTATCAAGGTCTTGGTCGCGACCCCTCACAGCGCTGACATAACTGTACAGGCCTTGGCACACCTGTATACCAAGGGAGACGATGCCAACAGCGGTGCCTGTCAGTGACAGCGGGTCTGCCATGGTGGCTTTTATCGCGAGGATTTGCTGTGAGTGCTTTTTGAAGTGGTTTAGGGAGCTGGGTTGATTAATTTTGGTTGTCGAAAGTGTTGGGCATCAGAGGTGTCAGACTGCGCCTCTGAGGATACGCATATCCAAGCTCCAATAAAAAAAATTGATAATGCAAGAGGATGGCTGATTGATTACCTTGTCCGCCTTGTATGCCTTGCAGTGCTGCGCAACGCAAACTACCGCGAACCGCCAGCTAAGCGGAATATTTGTGATGGAGATCCTTCGTCGTATTATCACAAAGCTCATGTGCAAATTTGAGAACGATAAACCTCTTGGTCTTGGCCGTGGTGCGGAGAATCCCAAAACTACAGACTTAGATTGCAGCTAGGCATACCTTCAGCTCGAATGGGCATATCCGCTAAATTCAGTAGATAATTATATAATTGGCTTGTACTGTTTCTAGCATATGAAACTAGTATAAAGAGGCTTGAATCGCAAGGGCATAGGCCCAGGTGGAAAGGGGTGCAATTAAAGATACAATATTAGCTAAGGAGGACTAAATATCTAATATCCATGAATAGCTAGTAAATTTATTAGGTTTTCATGGAGTTGTATAGGATATTTGCTTGAGTTATGATTTGGCTTACGATCGCGATTAAGTGGGGAGCGACTCTACCAGGACTGCACAGGTCAGCCGGTCGGAACGAAGCAGCAAACTAGCAATCGCTTTATGCCCATTCTCCGCTGCCCTTGAGAATGGTGGCCTATCATCCTGGTCACGACTGTTCGGAATTGATCTTTCTGTGGGCAAGCAGAAGCTCAACAATGGTTGTGTCTCCTGCTTTCTGCCCACTACTACGGTATGCGCCCTGGATGGTTCTGGATGGTGCTGAGACCCCTGGGTCAAGCCTGCAGTCATATCATGCAGCCTGCAGTCATATCATGCAGCCTGCAGTCATCCCGTAGCAACTCGTTTGTCGTCTCGATCCCCCATTCATGACGCACAAAGGCAGCGCTGTGCGCCGTTTATGTCCATCTCGCCCGTGTAAAGGATCAGTTTGACAGTAGCCAGACGTTTGTGCTTTACCACCAACAATAGCACCGGGAAGTCTTCCTCGTCTCTGACAACCAAGCCTGCTACCCTATCCAGCTTCTTCCTCCCCCCCCTCTCTCAGTGTGCCACGAATGAGGCCGTTCCAGCCTCTCCCAATCCCGTAGTGCATGCTCGACCTTGCGTGGGCAGAATTGGGATGTTCTCTGTGGCCTTGATATGCTTCTATGCCACTAGCGCTAGCTCCATCTCATGTCTCCGGGGATCGCTTCCCAGATGACGTTGCGCATCCAGGGGAAACATTAGGGGGGCTGGTTAGAACTTGTGGCAAGATTAAACGCTGATGGGAATTTTAACCGAAGTGTTCGTGTCGAGGAGGCGGCTGAGCAGCTCATCCGATCAATTTTCAAACAACTAGACTCAAAATGGGAATTGTAATTGTGTTATCGGAGAGCTCTAAGTGGCTGCGTATCATGCCGGCTGGTGCATTGAGACAATGCCATAGGTCGAATGTGTCTAACGAATTCTAATGGTTGCAAGGCATTCTAATTAAGCGAACAAGGAACCAGGCTTTTAAATCCACGTCCAATTCTCATTGCCACATTCTTAGGGGGTGCCTGGGTGTGCGTACTGGAACTTGGCATTCAGGGTGAACGCTGCCGCCTTGGTCTGCGTACCGGCCATTCACCGCAAATGCTGCATTATTGCCACAGAAGGATGAAACCTGAATAGCCACGTCAAAGTGGCCTTGGGGTTGATGACCAAGAAGGCTTGTTTCATCCCCATGCCATTCATAGGGAATGTGGTGGAATATTCGAGTTCCCCCAGTTTGCACACTCGTCGCCCGGCATCTGGGTGAGCAGCGAGAGGAGACAAAACCAGGCCTCATCCCCCTTCTTAGACACCTTCTATTTCTTTTATTTGAGCATAAACCGATTCGTGCGACAGCTTTCCATTTCCAGAACCCACAACCATAATACTGATACGCCAATCAGTCAAATCCAAATGCTATCTCCTTTCAGAACAGTTCGTCAGTATTTGCTAGTCGGAGATGGGCAACCATTCCCATCAAAGACAATAGCTTATCTCTGTACTGTACTTTTATCCATTTCTCTCATCCTGGGCGTCGTCTTCATGGCCTTTCCGGTCCAACCTCTCCCAATTATCTTTTTGGCGCTGTTCTGCGCTGCTTCTTTTATTCTCGTCGTTTTATCGCTCACAGATTATTTTCTAAGGAACCATTCCTCTTGGAGCTGCAACTTGGCCAATACTGTGCTGACTTCTGTTCTGGCTTTGGGCATGCTGCCGATTTTATATTACTTCGTCTGGCACCCCAAATTAACCCAGACAGTAATCACGATTGAAGAAGGCACTGTTGTAAGCAAACCATTCCCTTCCCCATACTGTTGCATCTCATCATTTGGCTTTTAGGATCATATGCGATTTCCATCTGTGGCACTTTTCAGCAGACTGGACTGGACATCCCAAGCAAATTTGACTGTTGATGCCAATCCTAAGTGCTTTCTCGGATGGTATAACAAATCAGCCCCTGCATGCTCAAAGGTTTCACCAGGACAGCACTGCAACTGCAGTGAGAATTGGGATCAGTCCATTACCCGCAATTTCCAATGGCAAGACGTCAACTACAGCATGATCATGCTGAAAGCCACCGATGACTTGGTCAGCACAAAGCCAACATCTCTAATGGTCGCACAAGCATTCTTCTACTGTCAGCGACCCTTTTTCTTGCTTTCTTTGATCGCTTCAAAGCCTTTGGGGATTGTCTTCGCATCCATATCTTTGCGCTAACTGTATTATCACAGACAATCAATCGAGGGCAAAGGCCGACTCTTCACGCGAAATATCCCCCAGTCTCTGGCTCGCCGCGTTTGACCCGGATTTGTCGCTTCAGGAAGCCCTCGAGGCCGGGTATACACAGATGAATCTCATTAACGCAAACGGGATAGTTCAAGTCAACCTTGCGATCACAAGGAGAGAGCGCCAGGGATGGCCAAGTGCTTATGATTACCAACCCAATATCTCACCGGTTCCTTCAAGGGAGCTACAGTGCGATACAAGTTCCAGTAATTCATCAAGCGGGCCATGCTTTACATCGCTCTACATCCAGTTCCCAACTTTTGACAGTCAAAACTATAGCTTGAAGCGTGCACTTGATTGGACTGTAGGCCTTCGGTTACCGAGCGTTGCTCAGTTATTTTCAGCTGATTATATTTAGGATGCTATTGCCACTGCTGGTGCTTGGCTTTCTGTATGCCAAATTTTGGGTTGGGTTTTTTCCGGAGACTCTATGGATGACTAGTCTGTCTCTTATGCCGCACATAATTTCTACACGCTGGGAACTATCGAGGTGGGATAGGTTAGATTTAGTTTGCCTGCATTTTGTACTAGAAATTAAATACAGGATAGAAGGGTAGCTGTGCCAATTCCATGGGTTCAAATGGAGTTTTCAGGGTATCATGGTAATCCGTTCACTCTCTTACATCATAAATCAACACCATTAGATTACAAGGCAGCTTACTATCGTCTCCGCGTTAAGTTTATAATGGATGGTGTGAATAAAGACTTTAGGAAGTCAACGTATCCTCCGAGGTTAATTGGCCGGTTCAGTTGATCTATGTCCTGCACTGGAGCCCTCTGATAGGTGACATGATATCGGGGTGGAGGAAATCATAATCCAAGTCTCCACTGGGTTCAGTCACATCTAATATCAAGCAACATCATGCCCACTCGTCTCTCGACCTGGAATGCCACACCGCAGTAGGGCCCGCCTTTCTCAAATACCTCACTGCCTGGTACCTCAAGCCGGGAACATGTCATCTTGCCTTCTCACATGACCTTGGATGATGGAGTAAACCGGCTGAAGAGAATGGCAGTAAATCTGACAAACTGGACGGAGTGAATCACTCAAGTATTATATTACAGCAACAAACAAGTTATTTTTTAATAATCCATCGCAGCCATATCCAATGATCTACTTAAAATCCTCTTGTAAAGCAGAATTTGCTTTTATGAATCGGAGATATAGTTAGCTTCTTACTATTTAAGATAAGATGCCTTGCCAAGACCAGTCGGCTCAATGCACGACATTCGTTATCTGAGACGAACGTTCATCCCCTTCATCATCCGATCGCATTCATCATCCAAAACGCCAATTAATAACCTTTTATAATGACCAAAACAAAATACCCAAAAGAATTTCTAAATTTTTAGTTTTTTTCATACCTAATATAAAGGGATTTTAGCCAACGGCTAAGCTTTGAAGATACCCGGTGGGCTGAGTAACTAGCTCGCAAGCTGGGCAAAATAAGCCCCCACCTCTCCTGCCGGAGAGGTGGTTTCAAAACCTGTAACCGTGTCGAATGTGTATCCCGCTTCCACACCGTCACTCATCTAGAACTCCTCCATTCCTAGGCCAAATTGCTTCAAATTTTGAATACTATCAATTTTATATCTAAATTCATTATGCCTCAAGTTTCAGCCAAATCGCGCGCAGCTACAGTAAGTGCAGCTCGTGCATTTCTATCGGGTGAGAATATCACACGGACGACTCGGGCAAACCCCGCACCGTCCCGACCGCTTACAGTAGCAGAAACAGCAGCTCAACACCACGCCGGCCTCCCGCTCACCAAGAAATATATATCTCTATTAAAAGCTAGAAAGAAGCTTCCTGCTATTACTAGCAGGGGCAGTGCCCCAACTGCCCTTACTAATAAGGAAGAACGAGCTATTATTACCTACATACGAGATATTGAGAAGAGCGCATTTGCTGTGACTGAGGCCTGCTTGCGCAACTATGCTAGTTTCCTAAGAAAACACCGTTTGAGCGGCTCAAGATCACCAATCTCAAAATCTTAGGTTACACACTTTAAGAAGAGGCATCCCGAGCTTCAATTTAAAGCCCCCAAGGTCAAAGAGATCATGAGGGTTGCAGCTAAATACAATCTCCCTCATCTGGACTATTAGTTCACGGAATTTAAAGCTGTTATAACAAAGGCCTTAATCACAGCAGCCAATTTCTGGAATTTCAATAAAACGCCATTGCAGCTAGATTAGGTGAATAGCAATTTAAAGATATTTTCAATCCATATAAAGAAAAATACTCAGCCTATAACTTTTCAACCGGGCAACAAGGAGTCATTAACCTCTGTGGATACAGTCAATACTGCCAGCAGGTCAATTCCTTTCTTCCTTATTCTCTCAATAAAGGTTATCCTCAAGGAATATATAATAGCTAATATTAATAAAAATACTATTCTCACCACAACAACATCCAGCTTTAATAATAATCATCAAGCCTTACAGTAATTACATCACTTTAATCATTACTCTTTTACCCTAAGCAATAGCTTTAATAACTACATAATTAAGGAATAATTTGGATACGATATTTACATCAAAAGAGAAGACTAGACCTAAGAACTTGCGGTTAAGAAACAAAAGAAGAAGAAGCCAATATATCAAATACTTCTAATAGACGGTTTTTCTACTCATAAAGACCCTAACTTCATATGGTATTACTATGCCTTTGATATTATTCCATTTCGCCTTCCTTCACACACTAGTCATATCCTTCAACCTCTTGATGTTAGTGTTTATCAACACCTCAAAAAGGCACAGCGGTCAGCACTCAATAACTTCATAAGAGGCGGGGGTCTTCAAATCACTTGCTTTGACTTCCTTCAACAGTAGAATTCATTAAAGGCAGCAGCATTTAAAGCGTATTATATATACACAGGCTTCGAGAAGGCAGGCTTATGGCCATTTGCTCCTAAAGTCATATTAAGCCTACTATAGCAATATACCAAAGACCTCATAGAGCCGCTATTTCCTCAGCTCTTACAGAGAAATACAGCAACGCCTAGGAAGGCTAAGAGGCAGCTTAAAGCTCATGATATCGCACAGCAGTTTGATATGTTGGAGAGCCCAACAAGAGCTGCTATTAAATATGCTCAAGCTGCCCTTGACCTAGCTATTGTAACCCAATCAGCATACAAAGAGATAATTAAGCAGCAGGAAGAGCAAGTCGCCGCCCAAGCCCAGCATACACACACACAACGGCATGTGAAGATCAATAACGGCACCTACACCATAAAGGAAATGCATTCAATAGTCGCTACTAAGGCTCATAAGGACCTCAATAAGAATATCGCCCAGAAAAGCCGCCTCCAAAAAGGCGATTTTGACCGCCTGCGACGGGAGGAGCAACAGAGGGTGAAAAATGCAGCTCCCGGCACCTTTCCCCGCGGCCGCAGCATTCCAAAGGCTATAGAGGAACTACGCCAACACTCACTGATTCCAGAGGAAGTTAAGGCTATTCAGTATATTCAGCAGCTCTAGAATAAAGCTGATAATAAAAAGAAGAGTCATTTATTATTAACAGCTCCAATAACAGTGCTCAACCAGCTCCCCGAAGTCACAGAGTGGAAGGCATCGCGGGCCTCATCAAGCAACGCGGCTGCCGCCCTCGCAGCAACACCAGAAATTAAGAGCACAAGCGTTCACAGCAGAGGCAGCAGCCCGGGCACATTCATCAGCATAAGGTCAAGCTCTATAATTACACATCACTCTAATGGGGGCAGTAGTAATACTAATAGTGTTAAAATTACAACCTCAATGAACATAGAAGTCCAGGGATCACATATTAGCCTCTCACAGCTTACTAATATAATGAATAGTGGCTCTATTAACAATAAAAGTAATACTTAAATATCTATATTTAATTACAGAGGCTTTGGCTATAACCAGGCCCTAAATCATTACTCTAATAATAAAAGGAATAAAGCTGCTATTAACCTAGGCAATGTACAAGTCCCCATACCAAAGTCGCGGAGGCATACCTAACTGCCATTATCACTTACTTACAATACCACAACCACTGCAATAAAATATAAGAAAGTATTAATGATATTAAATTAGAATTAGGCAATACTGGAAATATAGTTATTTTTTTATTTGATTAAGAATTTGTTGTGTTGTGATATTGTAAGTGTGGAAAAGTGGGATACACATTTGACACGGTTACAGGTTTTGAAACCACCTCTCCGATAGGAGAGGTGGGGGTCTAATAAGCCCAGCGAGCCTGCGAGCGCTGCTGCTTAGTCAACCCAGCGGGTATATCGTAAGATGCCGGAGAATCTAATGGGGGCTCGGCTTCACATATGGACACGATGCAGGAAACAGCCCTTCTGGAGTAAGGATGCCGCCATTTAAAAGCCGAAAATCAACTAAGCGATGCCTGCCAATGTTAATCTTACTAGCGCCTGGTGAATGCGGCGTGTCTGCAAGGGTCCAAGCTGAGCATCTTGCAAGTCCGTCATCGCGCGCGCATCTCTGGCAACCTCTTCTGGTGGCCACGATCGGGGTGGCCGGATGAGGCAGCGGCGTGGGAGTACAAATGCCGTCAGAGTAGGTCTAAGCAAGCCGGGCGTCGCAGCGCGGGTGCATCGGAACACTATCCGCGAAATCGCCAAGCTCCTCGATGAGATACGACAAGTCTAGATTTACGTAGAATGGGAAAGAAGCGCCGAAATAAGCATTGCACTAGCCATTGTCGCCACTTTACATGTCAAAAGCTTGTCAATGTTTTTTTGACATGCATGGGCCATGTCAAGACAGGGCGCGTTTTAGCTAATACGAAGCGGAAAAATTCGTCGTGGGTTGAATTGCGGCCAAGTCCGAGTTTCGGATCTGGAAGTACGGGGGGGCATGGCGTGAGGACCGGAAGGATGTTAAATATGCCATTGAGTCCGACCACGAAGTCGTAGAAACAATCCTCAACTTTTAATTACATCTTGAAGTCCAATTCAATCCATTGAACTAAAAAAAAAAGAAGCAACTCACACCAATTCCTACAAAAATGCTGGCTCTCACCTTTCGCAAAGCCACATCGGCCGATGCGCCCGCCGTTCGCGCCCTCGTCCTCTCCGCATACCGGGGCGAGTCGAGCCGCGCGGGATGGACCACGGAGGCGGACCTGGTGGCCGACGAGCGCATCGACGTCGAGGGCGTCATCTCCAAAATCACCGACCCCGACGGCCGGGTCCTCATGGCCCACGACGCCGAGGGCCGCCTCGTGTCGTGCTGCGAGCTGCTCCGCCGGGACGGCGAGGCGGCCTACTTCGGCCTCTTCGCCGTCGACCCCACGCGCCAGGCCGGCGGCATCGGGCGCCAGGTCCTCGAGCGCGCCGAGGCCTTTGCGAGGGAGGAATGGGGCGTCGAGCGCATGGAGATGCTGGTCATCTGGACCCGCGCCGAGCTGATTGCTTGGTACATGCGCCGGGGGTACCGCAAGACGGACAAGACGGCCGCGTTCCCCTACGCCGAGCTCGTCAACGGCAAGGCCCTAAGGGACGACCTCTACTTTATCACTTTGGAAAAGGATATTTGAGCGGAGCACCTGAAGTGGTTGCATGAACGCATTATGACACGGCGAGCATTGCTTGGATTCAGCAGGCGTTATGGGATATCCAAATTGGAGAAGGTGCATGTTATAAAGATGAAGAAGATTTTATTCACTGTTCAAGCCATACATGGGCTACCCGGGCCCCTTTGCGAATCAGTATATACATATTTAGACAATGTCCACATCAAGACGTTACGATTTCATTTTCATTCCGTTTCCTCATTTATTTGCCCTCAACCTCCTTGAGAATACCGGCAAGGTTGATGCTCTTGGGTCGCTCAATGGGGAGACCCAGGGCGCGGTCCCAGATCAGCTGGGCGAGAGGGCCGAGACCTCGGGACACACCAAAGGTGGCGGTGTAGTAGAGGGTCTCGTGGAAGCCGTAGTGGTGGAACAAGACACCAGAGCTGCTGTCGACGTTGGGGTAGGGGTTCTTGGTCTTGCCGTGCTTCTTGAGCACCTCAGGGGCAATCCTGCTGTTCTTCTCGACGAGCTGGAAGACGGGGTCCTGGGCAATCTCGGGTCGGGCCGCAGCGTAGTCCATGAGAGCCTCGAATCGGGGATCGGGCTTGCGGAGGACGGCGTGGCCGTATCCGGGGACGACACGACCGGAGTTGAGAGTGGACCAGAGGTAGTCATGGACGTGCTGCTCAGTGTAGTCGGCGGGGATGGCATCCTTCATCTGAATGATCCATCGGAGCACCTCCTGGGCAGCAAGACTGAAGAATTGTTAGCAATTGATGTTGATGCAATTGAATAGCAAGTGAAATCAACGTACCCGTGGAGAGGACCAGCCAGACCCTGGAGACCAGCACTGTAGGAAAGGAAGGGATCGCTCAGAGCACTTCCGACGAGGTGGGTGGCGTGGGCAGACACATTGCCACCTTCATGGTCACCGTGCAGAGCAAGGTAGAGGCGGAGGAGGTCCTGGAAGTTCTCGTTCTCCTTGCCTCCCTTGCCGAGCATGGCGGCAAAGTTGTAGGACCAATCCTGCTCGAGGTCAACCTCGGCGGGGAGGGCGCCGCCGCCCTTGTAGGAGTTCTGATAGATCTTGGCGGCAATGGTGGGGAGCTTGGCGAGCAGCGAGATGGAGTCGTCAAAAGTGGGCTCCCAGTAGTCGGCCTTGTTGAGGCCATTCTCGTAGGCCTTGGCAAACTTGGACTCGTAGTTGAGGGCGGACACAGCCATGGCGAACTGGGTCATGGGGTGCAGGTCCGTGGGGAAGTCGTCGAGCATCTTGGAGATGAAGGCGGGGATCTGGGCCTGCTCGGCCAGCTCACGCGAGAAGACGCGGATCTGGTTGGTGGATGGGACTTTGCCGGTGAGGAGCAGCCAGAACATGGCCTCGGGGAGCATCTCGGTACCCGTCTTGCCCTTGGGCAGCTCCTTCTGGCAATCCTTGATGGTGCGGCCGTGGAAGCGAATGCCCTCGTTGGCGTCGAGGACAGAGCCCTCCCAGACCATGGCTTTGAGGCCGCGCATGCCACCGAGCGTGTTCTCGACCTTGATCTCGCCAATTGTCTTGTTGGCGTGGGCCTTGACCTTCTTCAGGAGCTCTCGCTTGGCGGGGATGACCTCCTTCAGGGTGGCCTTGAGATCGGGCTCGGCCGTGGCATAGCTGCGGGTGCCGGAGAGGGCGGCGCGAGTAAAGGGCTGTGTGGAGGGGAAAGTGGCATTGTGAGCTTTGCGCTAGTTGTCATGATGGAATTGGGGCAATGACATACCTTGAAAGCCCGGGTAGACGTTCTGAAGTTGAGGGCCATGGTGACGATGTGGGGGTTTGGAGGAACGAAAGGAGGAAATGGGAATTTGGGGAAAGAAACTGTGGCGAGAAGAGGAGAAATAAACCCAAGCCAGCTCAAGCAGCAATGACGGTAAAGCTTGCACTCAATGGGCCGCGGCTTTCAACCTGTAAGCCAAACCCGTGGGGTCTCGATCTAATTCTGGGGTAATTGAGCCGAGCAGCGAATAGCGGGAGAGCGAAGTACGGGCAATGGGGCGATTGCGGGCACGGTCTGGTCAAGACGGGTGATTTGCGGGGTCCGGTTATAGCTAGATGCGATTTGAACAAGGTGAAGCCAGTGACGTCGACTGCACACGGCGACGAGCAATTCTACGAATTGGTGCAAACAACAGGTCAATGGATCGACGGGATAGAATTGGAGTACTCGATAAAAACAAAACAAAAAAGTAGGGGAAAACGACTGAAAAATGCATCCCTCCATCGTCCCCTTTAAGCCTAGGCCAACAAACGCGGCGCTCTCACGCTCCCCCTCTTTCGACTGTAACACTGCACGCCCGTCGCCCACGCATTTCCTGTAGCCATCGGACGACGGGACCATGCTGCGCAGCCAAAGTCGTCCTATCACATTTGACAACCGAGGGAAACCGCAGAGACCCGGCCTTCTCCAACCAAGGTCCAACCACCACGCTCAAGCCCAGCAACAGCCGCTGCCGCCCCACCATTGGCCAATCCCGCCGTCGGCAACGCTTAGCCGCCAATTACCAAGGTACTTCCAGCAACAGCATTAAACACAGGCCCAAAAGTGCTGGGGGCGCGTCCATTTTTGGAGAGCGAGGCACGCTGCCATACGCCTGCATTGTGCATTCAGTCCGAATACGGAGCTGCATTCGGCCCGCCGATTGGTTGCTGGGAGCGCAAACGTTGGCTGTAGCAAAAACCCGGTGTCGCATGCTTTCCCGCTCTCGCAACATGTAGGTCATGATTTTGCCCGCCGGTACGCTGCATCGCCCCCGGCAATGGCTCGGCTGCAGTAGATTTAGTGGGTAGCTATGGCACAGAGGCGCCACCAGCATCCCCAGGTGAGCCTAGGTCTACGGTATTATTATTATTCATCAGCCGAGCCTCTTGAAGCAATCATTTCCTCCTTGTAGATGTAGTCGTCTCCAAACATTCTCAAGTCGCACCTCTGTCGCACGCACCCTGTCCCGCAAGCCGTGCAACGCGAATAGCCTCCAGCCATGCAGAGAATCGTCACCAGAGCTGCTGCCCGGCGCACCCTGCTCTCTGCCGCCTCCAAACCTCGCCCTGCGTTAGCGGCCGCTCCGTTCTTCGCATCCCGCGCCCTCTCAAACACCTCGCTCCGCGCCATGCCTGCTCAATCCCTCTCGGCGGCCGCTCCCGCCGACGCCTTTCAGCTTCTCTCCGAAGCCCAGAAGCCCGGGAACGCAGAGGATGCCCTCCACGAGGCCAATGTCAAGGAGATTGAGGCCTGGTGGGCTACCCCGCGGTATGCCGGCATCAAGCGCCCGTACAGCGCTGAGGATGTTGCCTCGAAGCGCGGGTCGCAAAGAACCCAATATACAAGCTCCGTCATGGCTCAGAAGCTCTTCAACCTCATCCAAGAGCGCGGATCAAAGGGCGAGCCAATTCACACCAGTTCGTCCTCCGTCCCTCCCCCGCTCCAAAACCCCCCCATCATGACACCTCCAGCCGACTAACACAAAGCACCACAGTGGGCGCCATCGATCCGGTTCAGATGACGCAGCAAGCTCCCAACCAGGAGGTTCTTTACATCTCCGGCTGGGCGTGCTCGTCCCTCCTCACCACGACCAACGAGGTGTCGCCCGACTTTGGCGACTACCCTTACAACACGGTCCCCAACCAAGTCCAGCGCCTCTCCAAGGCCCAGTCGATGCACGACCGCAAGCAATGGGACCTCCGCCGCAAGATGACGCCCGAGCAGCGGGCCAAGACGCCCTACGTCGACTACCTGCGCCCCATCGTCGCCGACGGTGACACCGGCCACGGCGGTCTCTCGGCCGTGCTCAAGCTCGCCAAGCTCTTTGCCGAGAACGGCGCGGCCGCCGTCCACTTCGAGGATCAGCTCCACGGCGGCAAGAAATGCGGCCATCTCGCCGGCAAGGTGCTCGTGCCCATCGGCGAGCACATCAACCGCCTCAACGCCGCCCGCTTCCAGTGGGACGTCATGGGCTGCGAGAACCTCGTCATCGCCCGCACCGACTCCGAGTCGGGCAAGCTGCTGTCGTCGGCCATTGACGTGCGCGACCACGAGTTCATCCTGGGCGTCGCCGACCCCTCCATCGAGCCCCTCTCGGAGACGATCCAGTCCATGGAGGCCCAGGGCGCCGCCGGCCCTGAGATTGACGCCTTCGAGGCCAGCTGGGTCAAATCCACCAAGCTCGTCACCTTTGACGAGGCCGCCGTCGCCCACATGCACAAGGAGGGCGTCGAGCAGGCCAGCATCGACGAGTACCTCGCCGCCACGGCCAAGGACCGCGATATGGGCATCTCCCAGCGCCGCACCCTCGCCTCCAAGCATGCCAAGACGCCCGTCTACTTCAGCTGGGACGTGCCCCGCACCCGCGAGGGCTTCTACCACTACCGCGCCGGCATGGAGGCCGCCACCAAGCGTGCCCTGGCCTTTGGGCCCTTTGCCGATCTCCTGTGGGTCGAGACGGGCGACCCCAACGTCGACGTGTGCGTCAAGCTGGGCCGCGCCGTCCGCGACGTCCACCCCGGCAAGCCTCTCGTCTACAACCTGTCGCCCTCGTTCAACTGGATGGCTCACGGCTTCACCGACGAGACGCTCAAGTCCTTCATCTGGGACATTGCCCGCGAGGGCTTCGTCCTCCAGCTCATCTCCCTGGCCGGCCTGCACTCCAACGCCACCATCACCACCGAGCTGTCCCGCGCCTTCAAGGAGGACGGTATGAAGGCCTACGTGGACCTGGTCCAGCGCCCCGAGAAGGAGCTCGGCTGCGAGGTCCTGACGCACCAGAAGTGGAGCGGTGCCAGCTACATTGACGGCATCCTGGGTGCCATCCAGAGCGGAAGCTCCAGCAGCAAGAGCATGGGCGAGGGTAACACTGAGGGGCAGTTCAATTAGATGGCTTCCAAGAGATGAGAAAACAGACGCGTTGACGAAAAGCATGGACCGGAGTTGGGGTATTTAGTTTTGTAAATTATTTCTTTTTGAGTATCAAGAACTTGACTATTTGAGGTCATCCATCACACAGCTCGCTCCCCCAATGTGTCAGTGTTCATGTGGCAAACAAAGACTCAGACCTATAGTGTTCCTCATTGACGCATCATCATCTATTTAATTCCCTGCTATATTCTTTGTACAGCTTCCAGGGCTACCGGTTCCAAAACGCCGTCCGCTATTCACACACTAATCCGTACACATCCACTCACAGGGAGTCCTTGAGGGCGTTGTTGGTGGGGGGAGGGGCGGCAGGGCCCTCAGGGGTGACATAGGCCTTGGTCATACCACCGTCAACGGCAAAGTCGTGGCCGTTGACGAAGCTGGACTCATCGCTGGCCAGGAAGACGACGGCGTGGGCTTGCTCAACAGCCTCACCGAAGCGGCCCATGGGGAAGTGAACCTCACGGCGGTAGCGCTTCTCCTTGTCATCACCGAGCCAGTCCTGGAGAAGAGGAGTGTTCAGGGGAGCAGGGCAGAGGTTGTTGAATCGGTAGCCCTCGCGAGCGTGGACCATGGCAAGCTCGCGGGTAAGAGCAAGGACGGCACCCTTGGAGGCAGTGTAGGCCAGCTGAGGGGTGGCGGCACCGACAAGAGCGACAACAGAGGCGGTGTTGATGATGGAAGCCTTGGTTTTCTTGTTGCGGCGGAGAGACAGGACAGCGTGCTTGCAGCCGAACCAGACACCCTTGACGTTGATGTTGTGAGTGAGGTCCCAGATCTCCTCGGGAGTGTTGACGGCATCGTCATCCTTGGCATGCATGATACCGGCGTTGTTGAAGAGAACATCGACACCACCCCAGGCGTCAACGGCCTCGATCATGCCCTGCACCTCGGCCTCCTTGGAAACATCGACCTTCTATAACGAGAACAGACGTTAAAAGATGCATTGGGTAGAGACGGGTTTATATAGTGGGGCAACGAACCAGGATCTCAACGCGGGGGGCGTTGGGGACGAGCTGCTTGACCTTGGCCAGGGCCTTCTCAAGAGCAGGCTGGGAAATGTCGGACATGAGGACAGAAGCACCCTCCTTGGCAAAGAGGATGGATGTCTCAAGACCAATGCCACTGTATAAGGGCCATCGTGTTAGCAATGGTCCGAGGATGCAACGGCAATGCCAAAGACCAGAGCGTCGTGGGAGCAAACTTACCCGGCGGCACCGGTGATGATGGCGTTCTTACCAGCAAGACGGCCAGACATGTTGAATGGTGTGTGATTGGTTGTTATTGGGTTTGAAGATGAATCCAGATGAGGGTGGCGATTGAAAAATCAGGAGATGCAAGATGAAGGCCAACTTTTATGTCTGCTGGATGCTATGGCTACCAAGGAGGGGGAGGGGGAGGGGAAGCGCTTATCGTGAGAGCTCCGATAAGAGCAACAGCAGGAGCAACAGCCATGTGGGAACACAGGTCACGGGAGGGCCTTGTCGAATCACCACAGGTGTGTGATGAGTCAAGGAAACTGGAGCGGTCCAACCGTTTAGCTTGCTTTGTGCTGAGTTTCCGACAACGGCGGAGTGGGTGGGCATCGAGCGCGGCTGCGGCTGCGGCTGCAGCAGATATGGCACATGGTACTGGATAATACTGTCAATTCCAAACTGATCGTCATTTCATGGTTAGTAAACCACCGCTTTGGCCAACGCGGCTAAGCTTTGACCGGCGCCATGAAAGCTTGATGAATTTAGCGACCGTGAGCTTATCAGAAGCACTCCGCGGCCCGCCCAGGCTGCTCTCTTCTCTCGGAGCGCGATAGCGCCGGACATGGAAGGCCTGGTCTTCAGATGGAGTGAAGACGGCAAACCGGTATCGAATGAGAAAAGCGCCGGCGGTGGGACCCAGCGGAGGACCAGGCCCCTGGTGGCGGCGGGATGGCGTCGGCAGTGGCCGTAACGAAGAGACCGCCCATGGACAAGAATCCGCCATGGCCAAATCCCATCGTGGGTTTGCAAGCATGGCAGGTGTCAGGCCCCGGGACATGGGAATGGGATGCAGCGAGCCTCAGGGTCCTGGTTGCAGCGCTGTAACCCTGTTCATATGTGCGCGATATCGGTCCGACGGGGTGCGTCGCAGCAGTTGGAGAGAGGGCGTGCGGGACGGCCCAGTCTGGCCAAATCCATTAGTCAAGGGCGAGTGGCCAGCCTGCTGGGCAGCGCGGCTAACCATCATGGGTTGCACTGGGCGGGACGGAATGGTCATGCAGCCATCTCTGAATGCCAACCCCAACACGCTGCACACGATCCAGAACGTGATGAAGTTGGCCGAATTGGCGGCTCAACTGGATGTGCCTGCAATTTTCCGCATCGGGAAACCCTCTCTGCAAGATCCGGGGGAAAGGCAAAGCTCAGGCCAGGGGATCCCAAGCGCGGGTGCGAAGCCAAGATGGATGAGCGCGGGGGGTGCACATGGCATGGGCCTGGGATTAACGAAACAGGCTGGACGGCGTTGGCGGCAATGACGTGGGTGTGTTGGCCGTTGCGAAGGCGCCTTGTCTAATCAAACCTGAGCGCGCGGCAAGAGGCCTGTCGCGGTATGAACCGAGTGCTGTCATGATGATCAAGTTGGTGTTGACAAAGGTTTGCCATCATGTCTTCAGCTAACTTGGTAGAGAACACTGACGTTGCACCTACTGGGAGATATCGCAAACACGTGAGTCCCATATCCTGCGCATGTGGTCGTCGTTTGACCCTGGTAGCTTATCTCGACCCAGGCAGCTTACAACACCACCTGGTTAAATGCATCAGCAACACCATCACATTGACTTAGGTTCAGTCCCTCATTTCTAATGTTTCTCCGTAGGCCAGCCGCAGACATGAGCAGGCTCTCGCCCAACATGTTGATTCTCTTGTCTTCCTCAAAACCGCGATGCGACGATATCTACGGCGGGTAGCGGACCGTTCCTCCATGTCCCATCCTAAGCATCACATCCATGCTTCCCCCGCGCTCACCCCAAAGTCAATCGAATTGCCGCTAGCCCGGAACCACGCTAGGCTTTATGTCGAGGGTACGTCACCGAAGCCTTATCACCGGCAGAATAGCTGGGCTTATCGTAGCCGCGCTCCTCCAAACTGTCTGTCTCGCCGCCCGGCCCCTCCGCCCACTGCGCGCTCCCACGCCCACACGACAGACACGCCCCTCCCCATCTCCATCTGCCCTTCAGTTCACCTCCTCCCTGGTGCTGTTATCGTCGTCGCCAGCCTTCCTTGCTGCAGCCGGCGGGGCAAATACTCTCCACTCTGACCGCCCGCTGCGTGGATTTGGTAGCCAGCTCCAGCAGTTTCATGCATCTTGAACTGATCTATTAGCTTTAGTTCCCCACACCGCACAGGGCTCACGGCGTGCGACTCCGCTCCCAGAGACAGCTCCGAGGCTCCAGCCTGGCGACCAGCCATTTGCGCTCGACTCGATTAACCCGCCTCTTGCCGGGCGCATCATCATCTTCTGCGTTCTTAAACTCTAGCTTTAGTTCGCTTTTTTGTTCCTCCCTCCTCTGTCCTCTTCACCGTTTCCCCTTCTACCACATCCTCTTATCGTTCCGTCCCTGCGCTTCAAGGCTGTCTCCCCTCGATCATGGCTTCCTCACCCGCCACCGACGGTCCTGTGACCGTTGAGACTCTCTCTGATGTCCTCCAAAATGATCGCATGGTCAAGGTCGGCGGTGTTGACGTCGACGGAATTTTGCGCGGCAAGCTCGTCTCCAAGAAGAAATTCCTGTCCATTGCGAAGGCTGGCTTCGGCTTCTGCTCCGTCATCTTTGGCTGGGACATGCACGACCAGACATACATTCGCGAGCTCAAAATCTCAAACGCTGAGAATGGTTACCATGACCTCCTCGCTGTCCCGGACCTCTCCTCCTTCCGGCGCATTCCCTGGGAAGACAATGTGCCCTTCTTCCTTGTTGATTTCCTCGACCCCGACACTAAGAAGCCCATCTGCGCCTGCCCGCGCGGCTTGATCAAGTCGCAGCTAGCCAAGCTGAAGGAGCACGGATACGGCGCAATGGCCGGCGGTAAGTCCCCGAATAATTTGATCTGGTGTCAATTGGTCCTCTAACGTGCTCCGTCATATTTCAGCCGAGTATGAATTCTTTCAGTTCCGAACCCCCGACGAATCCGCCTCTTCCCCCGCCGCCTACCTTCAACAGAACCCTCCCCACCAGCTCCCCGCCCTGACGGAGGGTATGTTTGGCTACTCTCTTACACGCCCCGTTCACAACAAGGAGTACTACTATGACGTCTTCAACACGTGCGCAAAGTTCGACTGCGACATCGAGGGCTGGCACACAGAGTCCGGCCCCGGAGTCTTCGAGGCCGCGCTTGAGTTTGGAGAGATTGCGCAGATGGCAGACCGTGCGTCCCTGTTCAAGTATGTAGTCAAGAGCGTCAGTACCAAGTACGGCATCACTCCCTGCTTCATGGCAAAGCCCAAGCAGGGTCTTCCCGGAAACAGTGGTCACATGCACGTGTCACTGGTTGACAAGGACGGCAAGAATCTCTTGGCGCGCGAGACGCTTGATGAGAATGCAAAGTGGAGGGACATTGCCGGGCTGTCAGACCTTGGCCGACACTTCCTTGCCGGCATCCTCGAGGGCTTGCCCGATGTGATGCCCCTCCTTGCCCCCACAATCAATTCGTACAAGCGACTTGTTGAAAACTTCTGGGCGCCCGTTACCGTGTCGTGGGGACTCGAGCACCGCGCTGCGTCGGTCCGACTTATTACGCCACCCACTGCCAAAGCGTCAGCCACGCGGTTCGAGGTTCGAGTGCCCGGCGCCGACACCAATGCGCACTTTGTCCTTGCCGCCATTCTTGGCCTCGGATGGCGCGGTGTGGAGAAGAAGCTCGAGATCCCCTGCCCGCCTCTGGCCATGGGTCAGGACGTCGGTGGCGACGCCGACAAGGGTGAGCGCCTGGCCAAGAGCCTGAAGGAGGCAACTGCTCGCTTCACGGCCAAGGACAGCATTGCCCGAGAGGTCTTTGGTGACGACTTTGTAGACCATTTCGGAGGCACCAGGGAGCACGAAATTCGGTTGTTTGACGAAGCTGTTACTGATTGGTAAGTCATTCGAAGCAACGGCTTGGGCAAAAACATAACGTTGCTAACAAATTGACCCTAGGGAGATGAAGCGATACATCGAGACAGTTTAGACGATGAGACAGGCTACACCGCAAGCCTTTCACAAGCATTGCATAGTGCATTGAGAGAACGTGTTGTATACCATGGTAGGAGGTGTTGAGAGCGAAGGGGCCTGAAGATACCCTGCTGTGTCTTTTATTTGCTTTTACACAAAGTCGAAGGGAGTCTATCTATGACTTTGAGCACTGTTTCAGTATTTATCGGAGGATTTCGTGCTCTTTTTTTCTCGTATCTTTGTTTTTATTACTTTTTTGTAGAACTTTGCCAGGCTCCATTGAGCTCTGATGGCATCGATTTCCTCGCATATGTCAACCAAACGGTTGACTGATACACGGCCTATCATGACTTACTTGAATCCATGAAACAGAGTACTTTTTATTATTATTTTTAAATTGCACCTCGAATCTAAAAATTGCATCCCCTAGGCGAATGTAATATGATGTAATCCAGCTCCTAAAAAAAGCCATCTCCAGCCCTCCTCCTATCGTCTTTCCCAAACAAGCTTTGATCCTCAGGTCGGTGGCACACACGCACGCATCCCTCCCCTCCAAAAGAGCGGAACTGCCCCGCCCCCACCCCGGACGCATTTCCACCGACCAGACTAAGCCGCTGACAGAAATCGCGGACACCACATTCGTCGTACGGAAATAAAGCAAAGCAGCGTGAGTGGGAACTCGACAATACTTGTCAAGATAAGAGCAAGGGAAGATCAGGCCATGTTTAGCTCAATTTACCTATCTGCAAGTTTCACTAGCACCCTCTCTCTTTCAGCTCGCTCTCTCTCTCTCTCTTTTGGTTCGCGTGCTGTGTGGGATGGCACACGGGAGAAATTTCGAGTTTGTGTGGCATGTGTAGCATTTTGTCCCAATGGCAGGGAGGATCACCGCCACCTCTAGTTAGCATACGGTTGCATGCGGCAGATGCGCTTGTTAGGGTTACTTCGGAGTATCGAAACCTTCTTTCTGATTACTAAACTGGCATCAGTTTGAAAATGGAAAATCATGCATAGCGACTTTGGGCGGTGAGCAACATCATCGGAGAGAATACTTGCTCCATTAGATCAGTCATCGCCCGCAGTGCTTCGGCGTCCTAACACTTGGCTGGCGTCAGATTCGTTGACATTGCCAACGCTGGCATGTGAATTAATTGTATGTACATGTCCCTTTATTCCATCATAAACCCCCCCCGGTTATGTTCATGTTGCCGTTCCTTTGGCTGCGAAGCCAATCCGTGCATGAGTATGTACGCCAAATTACATCCCGTCTTTTGTACAGGCCTGGTTGTGGATGTTCTCCAACCCAGCTTCTTTTGGTTCGTGTCGGGCGATTAATTTTATATTACGCCGAGTTGTTTTTTATTTCATCCCATTGTTTTGGTATACACTGGTCCCTGCATTCATTCGTCTTCGTCGGAATCGAGCGGTGCCGTCGACGCGGGGCTGGGTGACCGATCCGAATTCACGACTGGTTTTCGTGCCGTAACGAACGTCCTGGAAAATCACACTAGATTAGACATCCCAATTCAATTACAGAGACTGGAAACTTACACCTTCGCGTTGCTTCTCAGTGTGGGATTTCCGACCTCCTCGCTCACACGCTCCAGCAACTTTCTTGTCGCTTTTTCTTCCCACCCGCAGAGACCAAACAACATTAAAGTCCAATTCTCCATTCCTGTGCTACGAGTTAGCTTGGCGGGACCGAGAGCTGTGGGCAGCCGCTACACTTACCGGATTCAATCATTTTCCCCAAGAGCTGACCTTTTCTGCGACTAATATGATCATGACCCCAGCTCTGCACGGGCAACCAATCGACGCGTTCTCTGATGGATTCAGCACCAATCTCGGTCAACCACCCCGAAACGCGGGGTACTGGATCAAAATCCAAGCCCATTTTCATACACATGAGAGCATACGTCATCTCAAACTCGCGACAAGCAGCTCCAACCTTGCCTGGTTGAAGATGGCCAAAGTTTGCCTGATCTGACTCCACATCAAAAAACCGAGGTCGAATCTCCGTAAACTCCAACTGACCTCCAGGTTTCAGATGAGCGTAGGCCTGGTTGAGAAAAGCCTTCCAGTCACGGATGCCGCCGCCCACGAGGTTGCGCATGTGGATGAAGTCGTACTGTTTCGCGGGCCAGGGCTGTGTGGCATCGGCAATCTCAAAAGTGACATTCGTAGGCACATCGTTAGGCAGAAGAGCGCTGGTGAGGTCGATCCCGAGTATGTTGACCTGGGGGTATCGTTGAGCCATGTCGCATGCCCAGGCGCCAGTTCCTGTGCCGACATCCAGAATCTCGAGGGGGGTTTCGGGGCTGTGTTCTTGGAGAGGGAGTTTGGCGTCGACGAGACCTCCGTCGAGACAAAGCTGGAAGAGTTCGTGTTGTAGAGATAAGCGAAAGGCCTCGGATTCGTCATTCGGTGTCATTAGCTGGCCGGAGCCATGATATCTGTGGTTGTAGGCATGGATAGGAGGCAGTGAGTCTTCAGACACTGAAGAGTAGTTGGAACAGGCATCACTGAGCTCGACATCATCCTCGGTATGGCTAACTCCCTCCATGTCTACCCCGGGCGCAAGCTGGTCGCCGTCCTGGGCGCCCTGCGACTTCGCGTCGGAAACTGTCGCGGCAACAGACTCGGAAGCTTGAAGTCCAGGGCCAGTCATTGCCGCAGATTAGATTTACCAAGACCGATCGGGGTTGAGACGGGTATAATACAGTTGTCGTTGTAAGCGAAGAATGGACGGGGGTATCATTCGTGAGCCAGAATATCGGAAATCGAGTTGCGCCAAGGGTGAGAGAGATGTTGTATAAGAGAAGAAGTCTGACCGAATCGCAATTGGGGTGCGAGTTGTGAGGAGGGTGGCTACCGGGAGTGACAGAATGCGTGGTAGCCAGGATTTGAGAGTCAGAGGCTGGGCGACGACAATGAAGATGGCGGCAGGAAACCAGTATCTATCATGGTTGGTAGATGCGCAAAGGGTGGAGGCACAGCACGATAATCCGGGCAATGTTGATGCCGATGCTGGAGCTAGTCAAAGGGCCAGATATAAATCAAGCAAAGGAAAGCGACGCGCCCAAGATGCAAATGCGTATGCGTATGCGGCTATGTTTGCGACAAAGTAGAAGGAGAGAAAGCAAGTCAAGATGATGATGGATGTGGAGGAAAAAAGGCCAAAGCTGGCCGGGTGCAAGCAAGGGTCGTGGTCCTGGCCGGGGGCAGTGGTAGTGGTTCGGCCCCGTAACGGTGCAGGAGCCGCCGCCAAACGACAATGGAGCACTTTCAGCACAGATGGTATAGCGGCGCCTGCGACGATAGAGAGTTGCAAGACGAGTCTGGACCAAATTAAGATTGACATTAAAATTGAGAGAGAGACGGATAGAGCGCGAGAGGGAGACATAAAGTATATTGGCGTGTGGGAAGCCTCTGGATTTTTGCGCCTAGCACGAACCCCGTCCGAGTTGCCGATGCCCCAAAGCGGCCATGGACTGCCGATGACGACGGGGCCTTGCGGCGGTGCGTGCCACCCACTACACTACGTAAGGCAGTCGTCGGTGTTAGTGTCAGAGCCTGGGGAACACAGACCACAGGCCACAGGCACAGACGCAGACCGTTGATTGCTGAGGCGCCTCGGTGTGATTGATTCACCTAGCTACATGCTTTGGGGGACCTGTCGCCCAATGTCAGCGGTGCGCTCAAGGCTGGAAATTGCCATTCGCTATAGTCTGAGCGTGATATGACAACGGCCGCCTGAAGGATTGCGGAGTATTTCTCACAGCACCAGGTGCGGTGCAGCTCAACCCAGCCCAGCCCAGAACATCCAGCAACAACTAACATGCCTCCTTCTTCTTTGGCAGGTGCTCCAATTCCACGAATCCCCATCGGCTACATATGCGTCAGCTCATCCACCTCCTGCCTCGTTGGTTTATCACCAAAGTCCTCCTGCCCAGGGCTGGGCTAATATCTCACCTCCACTGAGCATCATCTTTTAAGGTTGGCTGTTCACTGCTACCTCTGACGTAGGCACCAGCCCCAGACCCCAAACTATCTGTGCCTCTCCGGGTCTGCTCCTTCCTCCTTCTGTCTTACACGGCAAGAAGCCAACGTCATCGTCAGCACCAGACCGCAGCCACCGCAACTTGGCATCCGCCGAAAGCTTGCAATAACAACACTGACATCGTGCCCGGGTTTTCATTGTTTGCGGCTCTGTCACCACATGTTTTCCCTTTCGCTGTTTCGTTCACGTAACTGACTGGTTCACAATTGACACCACGGCACGTCCCATCATGGGCTTTCGAACCTGGTCCTGTCACAGGGTCCATCCTAGTCCCCCATGATGCCATGGCCCGTCCCCCGGCCCCCGTCTCAATCTGCCGACACCGTCAAATCACGTCTCGAGACAAGCGCCTGTCGCTTCCCTCATCGCTTGATAGTTTGGCATTTTCGTCTCGCACTAGCCAAGCACTGCAAAGTCACCTCCACCTTGTCAGCCCTTTGTTCAGAACAGGGCAAAGGGCTCCGCTTCATCCTCAGCCTCAGTCCTTCCGGCCTCGCTTCCTACTGGTCACGGACCATCTTGCACGCAGGCCCCAACCCTTGCGCATGTTGAATTGAGATCCACCTAGGATGCGAGCCAGTACAACGTTGACGACCTGCAAAACGCAGTGCTGCGGCCGCTGCAGCCAGAGCCGTCCTTGCAGAATAGCACACTGATCGACTCGCATTTAATTGTCCTTGTCGCTTTCACCCCAGCAATCTTCGCGGTCAAATGTTTCCGTTCTCGACCATAGTGGTTCATTTGGATCCCTGGCAATCGCGGCTTCCCCTCTCTGGTGGAACTCTAGTTCTCCCCAGCGCAGCGTCCTTGAGTCCAGACTCGCTCCAGCATCTCTGGCTCGTTAACCCTGGGGAAGTTCAGTGATCATTGCATGACCCCAGAAGGGTTCAGAAAGGGTCCAGAACAGCGGCAAGTGGGGGGGTTATTATTATGACTTTGTTTCGCTAGACTTTCAGCGTCATTGAGCGCCCTGAATTACGACGCACCACTAGGCCCATCGTCGCTCAACCTCTCAACGGGATTTTTCGCCGATGTGGCGTGATAGCCCAGGCCAAGCCCAAATTTTTTTTTGACACCGGGAGCTAACATACAAGTACTAGGACTAAGTTGGTGTTCTTTCAGTATGGCACACGGACCAAGAATTGAAACGAATCCATTCGCCGCGGCACCATGCACGCAAACAAAGCCGCTGCAAGCGTCGTGCAACGTTGTGAGAAAATTTAGGTCGTGTTTGCAAACAACACGTTGCCCAGCAGCTGTTTTTGATCCGAGGCAGCATTTAGAACACAAGCATTGCACTTACTGCGACCAAGTCCATGTGTAGCTTGCCGCGTCGCGCTAAGTTATCACAAACGTTATTGAACAAGCAGTCCGTCATACAGCAGTTCCTGGGATGATTAATCAGGCACATGACCGGCTCAATCAAGGACCAGGCACGGGCGGCTCGGGGCGGCGCGCGGAATCAAACTCTAAAGATTGGATTCGGACCGCCGAATTCACGTCGAGAATATACTACGAGGCAGATTTAGTCCTACAGGTGCCACTGAGAAAACTGCCGAGCTCCATCGAGAGGCGAGGAATTAAGAGAAAAGAAGGCTTTTTAGCTGCAGCGCCGACGCAGATGGGCTGGTGGAGATGAGAGGGTCGTGCCGAGGCAATACACAGTACACAATGTCCAACAAACAACCAAAGCATCCACAAAGGCAGGCACTAGTCATAACGCCAACTCTGGCAATGGCCGCCAAGATTCGCGTCGATATGTAGGGAGATGGGGATAAGGACCTTTGCTCCACGCACATGGAGTGGGCAGCGGCCCTGTTGAGCGGCGAGGCGCAATGAGTGGCATGACGCTCTCTGCCTCCTGCGATTCTTGCATCGCAGAGCCCAAACACGGGGCCGAGTCTCGTCTGCATGTCATCCTTCCCGTGGCCGGCCCATCTGTTGCACCACAAACCTCCACATCCTACCAGGAATGATACATGGGCACATACATATGCGACTATAGCATCGCATCGCAGACGGGAAGACCATGTTTGGCCTTGGATTTAGTGGCATGTGGGCTGGGGTCGGGGGCATGGGATGGGCGCGCCGGGCAGGGCAGTCGACTCCTCACCAGTCCCGCTCTCCACACTGCCACATCGACCCCATCATCGTGTCACATCACTTTCCCGCGGGCCGTGGACTTGAGCGATGAGTTGCCGTGCCCCGTTGTTGTCTCTGCGCACTCGTCTCGTCTACTGTGTTGCACAAGACGGCGTTGGCCCGTTCTCCCAAATGCAATGCACGCTCATCTCGATATCCGTCACCGTTTCCTCAACGGCGTCGACAGCCAACCAACCAACACGGCCATGCCCTTCTCCCACGTTTCGATGGCCCCGCTTCATCGCCGTGATCACCCTTCCCCACCATCAACCCCCTCTCCACCTAGCATTCACATCTCTCTAACAGCTGAAGGGGGCATCAAAAGCATGCCTACGGCGCAGGCACATGCCATGCCACACTCCTTCCTTCGGGATTTCTCCCGTCCCCTACCATTCCGTTAATCCCCCTCTCTATGCCCCCCCTCTCCTCGACCCCCTCACCACCACCGTGGCCGGTCGGTCCCTGTCCGAAGCAAGACCCTACAGCATCTTGAATCATTTTTATGACCTCTCATCTTGTTGTCTTCCACTCACGCAAGGCCACGCGGACATGAGTAATGCGAGATGGACGATGAGACACTGTGAGGGACACATGCACTGCACGGACACAAGCAAAAAAGAAATCTGACACACTCTTCTTCCTTCGCCCTTGACCGTACTGGCCACTGTAGAACCCTGGATTTTTTTACTCAGACAAACCGGTGTGACACAAAACATGCGGCGCTTTTTTTCATTTTTTTTTCACGCACACATCCAATCCCACAAGCAACCTGGTCAAAGCTTGCCACCCACCCAAAGCGCCACAATGTCATCCACCGACCACTCAGTGAGATGTAATCCAGTCAGTTGGAAAGCCAAAAAGAAGAGGGTGGTGGGAAATCACTGCAAACGGAAAGAGGGGAGCAACACGGCTTAGAGAAGAAAAACAAAGGAGTGAGTGAGATTACGAGACCAGATCCTATGACGTAGGTTGTGTCAACCCTATTGACTACATTGGTTGAAAAGGAGAGAAAAAGGAAGAATAAGATTTCAGTTGATCAGTCAACCGCTCTGAGAAAATAAAAAGAAATAAACCCGAATGGCACCGTTGAAATGCCATGTCATGCCCTTTCCGTCGCTGAATGCTTCCAACTCCATCGGGACTAAAAGCTATAAAGAATGCAGCGCAAGTAGAAGTGAAGTAAAAAAGGAAAAAGCAAGAAACAGACCCGGTGCCCATGTCAGTACCTAATTCATCCAAAGAAGAGAAAAGAAACGAAAAAGGACGCAGATTCTTTCATCCATCCATCAAGTTCTCAAATGTCATTCAAAACCCCATGCCAATAAAAAATAATCCCATGCCCAGTGCTAATCCCATAATGCTAAAATCCACCCCCAAAAGTCTCTGGCAAATTCCCTCATAAAAAAAAGTTGTGTGTGGCCGATTCGTCAGTGATTATCCCGGATTTCTCTTCATCTCCAATCCCGACGAGCATGCATACAAAGGAAAACGCTCCCGATGGCTTGCCGACCCATGCAGAGAAAGGAAATCAAACACCTTTTCACCAAGCAATCGCTGGCCTGCCAACCCTGTCCGGTTGAATGATCCAATTCTCCATATCCCCTTAAAAAAACTCCGGGGGTATCAATCAGCGCCGCCCATTCAGCAAACTCGTTCCCTCTCCGTCCTTGTTTGTATCCCTGACGAAGCCCCCCTGCCCGTGCCTTGAAAATAAACCCTTGTACTGCGAGTGAAAACGGCACCTTGTCGTCCAACGCAAGCGCCTCCAATTCACAAGCCGAGGTTGCTCATCCAAGGTGGCTCTTATTTAGCTTTCCGCTTGTTGCCACTTCTGTTATCCAGGTGTTCGTCCTCGGGGCTCCACTCTTCTGGGTGAAAATCGGGATTGCCGTAATGTGCACGGTTCCATACGCTGTTCTTGAATGTGTTTGTTCTCACATTGAAATGCTCTATGCTGCTCTTGGTGTTCTCGTAATCGACCTGAACCTGGCTAAAGCGAATGAGATAGCCTGAGCTGGAGCGCTGAGACGACCCGCTAGAGGTGGTAGTCATAGGTGGGTTAGGCGCCATGACTGAGCTGGGGGGCAATGAAGTGTTAGGGGATGGGGGTTGGGGAGATGCCATGACAGGTGGCTGCGGCTGGGGTTGTGTGGTGGTCGGAGCCGGCAGCCCGTCCGGATACTGCATCCATGGACTCTGTACGGGTGGAGTTGAATAGAGCTCCGCCGTGCATGTAGGCGGGAGGGGGGGGGCCAGAGGGGCCATGCCTCCCATTGAAACACCGAACATGGACAAGGGGAAGTCCATGGCCGACATGGCGGAAAAGTCCCCCACGCTTGCAGCTGGGGTCGCTGAAATCTGGGTGTTATGGGTGAAATGGTCGACGCGGTTGATGCGCATATCCACAGGCCCAGTCGGAGGCGGCACCAAGTACAGGATGTCGTAGTGATCTGGTCGATAGAGTAGGTGAATGATTGGGCCGAGTGTTGCGGGATCCTGGCTGTTGGCCTCCTCAGGGAAGCGGTATGTGTTTGCTTGATTACCTACGCTGCGGTCCAGGTAGACGATTTCCAGGACAAAGTCGATGGGCTGGAGTAACATGTTGGTCAGGCCAATGATACCAAAGTGTTCAATTTCCCGGTTGGGCGGCTCGATGGTTTGCGCGCAGAAGCCGTGGACGCCCCCAGACCCTTCCTGAAGGAATGGCTCATAGGTAGCAGCGTTGGCCTTGAGATAAGTGGCAGCCAATAGGCGGAGGTAGTAAATGATGCTGGGCGCAATCGATGCATCATTCCATCGCCTCATGAGGAGCATGTAGGCCATTTGCGGGTTGCTCATGCTCTGGGCGATTTCTCGGAGGAGGCCAAACATCTCGTCTGAAAAATCCTCAACGTATTGATAGCCACCAATGTTGGTGATCATGCGAGAGACGCTCATCAGGCGGGCGACCTCGCCCTCAACCTTGCCCTGGTCGCCAGACTCGATGAGCTTCTCAAAGTAAGAGAATCCAATTGCTGCAAAGAAAAAAAAGTGAAACAGTTAGCCCAAATCCGACTGGTCACACCAAAAGCAGGGTCCCCGAGACAGGGGCGGAAGGAAGAGCAAGACAAAGCAACGTGCAGCTCGAGAGCGGAGCAGCTCATAGGGAGAGACGTGAAAGGGCCCTGAATTGGCAACCGCATTCTTGGGAATTCGGTGCTTCGAGGGGAGGGCGATTGACTCACCTCGCCAACCGCAGTTGCCATCGCCTTGGATAGGTCGGTAGTGGGAATAAGTCTGCGGGAGAGCCTGATTGTGCGAAGCGACGTTAGCGTCAGGGTTTTTTTTTTGGCCGGGCGTGATGCTCGCATCGGGGAAGCAACGAACAATTGTCTTTTCAACGTAGATGGGGTCTGATTTGGCATACTCGTTGGTGATGGCGTCGATCGACACCTTCTCGCTCACCAGAGGGCCCTGCGCAGCTCAGGTTAGCATGGGAGCTCGGCAAGGAGCTGCAGCGACAGAGCTCGACAGAGGGGGTGCGACTTGCCTCGTGGACGATCTGATAGTCCTTGGCGGCCGCTTGCTGGGCGGCTATGTCGTGTTGGCTCTGCTGCTCGTCCATACTGGGAGTGTCTAAGGCGGAAGAATGGATGTATGGCTGATGGGGCGGCTGGCGCGGCTGGTGCTGCTGCACAAGCTGAGGTTGCGACGGCAGTTGGTGGTGATTGTGGTGGTGGTCTGAGGTGGCGGATGGTGAGGGCGACGCGGCTGAGGCAGGGACGGAGACGGTCGAGGGTGCAAAGGGCGAAGAGGCCACAGGCGAAGAGGCGGGAAGATGCCGTTGGGGGAGTGGAGGATGTTGTTGCGGTGGAGGAGGTGGAGGTCGAGATTGAGCTTGCGGTTGTGGTGGTGAGCCGTAGAGCAGCCCCGCGGGAGCACCAGTTCCTCCCCCTCCAGCGGACACAGAGAACCCAAGGTCTAGTTGGGGAGCTAGGCCATAGGGAGCGAAGCAGGAGGAGGCGAGGGGAGTTGGTTGAGGCTGAAACATTCCTCTCTGAGGAACGGATTTTTTTTTATAATGTATTGTTTCTTTTCTCTTGAAATTTTTTTTTCCTGGTTGGTAGAAAAGATGGTGGTGTGGCGAGGAAGGGGAATGGGGGGGGGGAGGGAAGACGGGGGGGTTAAGTGATCGAGGTGGTGGAATAGGAAAGGAGAGATGGGCAGCTTTTGAAGGCAGAGAAGCAGCAGGCTGCGAGTGTAATAAACAGAGAGCAGGGTGTGTGAGGTGCGAGTGTGTGTGAGTGCGACTGAGGTGAGCTGCCAAGTTGCGACCTGGTAGCTGCTCCCGAGGAGCTTAGGTTCTGGTTCTACCTGCTCTCTGCTTGCTGCTACTGCTGATGCGCCGCTTTGCGTGCGTCCTGCTGCTTGGGGGCGTGGGTTTGAGGTAGATGGGACCTAGATGGACCCGGTGGAAAGTCTCCCCCCGGTACAAGTTAGCGAGCAAAGCCTGTCTTTTGCCTTTTTGCCTTGCCGAGCTCTCTCCAGGCTTTGGCTAGCCCAAGCCAAGCCCTGTCAGGGACCCAGTGGATCTCACTTAAAAGAGGGTACAGTACGAGGAGGGTGCGAGGGTGCGGTAGAGACGGAGAGGGTGAGGGCAGAAGACACTGGGGGAGAGTGTGAGAGCGAGGGGGGAGGGGGGTTTGTCGGGTAAGACGACTGTCACCGCGGGTGGATTTCGGTGGCCGCGCTGGGCGCTGGGCGAGTCTAGCACGCCCTGCAGCAGGATGGATGCTTGTTGATGCTGCTGCTGCAAATGCGACTGCTGATGGTCCTGCTCCTTCTCCTGCTGCTGCTGGCTAGGGAGGCGCTGTAACAGCAGGGCTTGCTGCTGGGTGAGATTTTCCCCCGGGCGTCATTCACAGGCGTGGAACAAGCCGGGCTCACGCTGGAGCTAGGGATTTAGCACTGCCGCCGGGCAGCGGGTGCGTCCTGTTTAGCGGATATCTTAGCGGTGGTCGAGCGGGTAACTCCAGCGGGAGCACCACTGCGGGCGCTGACAATTGATCCGTGGGGGACCGCACTGGCCACCTCGCCTTTCGGAATTTGCACGGGTGAAGGAGATTTTTTTCTGATACTGGGACAGGGCCTGTTTCGGAGGCGGGCGGGCAGAGCTACTGAGAAAGGGAGGCGGGCAGGGCGCTAATCGAAGAAAGATGGGCCCGGACGGGGCAAGGGGCGCGGCTAGCACGGCCACGGATGGTGGTACAGAATAGCTTGGAGTGTTGCACAGAGTCTTGGAAGATGGCAAAACTGGCGCCAAGGTACCGTACCCGGCCAAGGGATCGGGAACTGCTGGAGACGCCTCAGTCTGTGTGTTCGCACGTACGTACGGCCCAGGCGACACGGCTGGACTGGGACTCGCTTGGTCCACCTCTGGCGAGAAGCCTTGAACAAAAAAAAGGATCACTTGTCTCAGGCTTTGTCGGTAACGAGGCGCCCTAAGGCCAAATCAGACCAAATTTACGAGTACCAATAAGAAGAGCGGCGATCTCCCGCTGACGATGTGCTGCGACTCGATTTCGATGCGATCGACGTATGTGCGTGATTCCTGACAGGACCGGCCCAGTGGCTTGAGATGCCCAGTACAATTGGATCAAGACCGACAGACGGCTCCAGTCGTCCTAGTCCGCTGAGCGAAGTTGGTGGGCGACGGCGTCGACGATTGGTGGAGATGTCTGATGAAGGGGCAGGAGGGGGGATCTGATTCCGGCTGAGATAACAGACGGAGACAAGAAAGAAGAAGAAAAAAACTGGGAATCGGGGGGGGGGGGGGGGGGGGGG